>UZAF01019118.1:0-26816 GCA_900617895.1 Haemonchus placei
TTCTGGACGATTTTTTTTTGGGTTTTTTTTTTTGAGGTTCTGGACTTGTCACGTTCGGCGTACATGGTCAGGAAGCCTTTCAACAAGAGAATTCGCTCGTTCTCTCACCTAATTGGATTTTTAATGAGATCACTTAGATACTAGGACATGGGAATAGGCACGGTCTCCGCTGGGTCTTGAACTTTGACCTATCCCTTCCGAGTACTGTGCTTGTCCACTGAACTAAGTGAAGCCACCGACAAAGAAAATCAAATAAATGGCATACAACTAGCCATACCCGCGGTCCCTAACAAAATAGCGGATTCAGTCATGGCGACAATTTACTACTCGGATGCAGCTTGTCTCGGCGGACTCTCGAAGGACCCAATTACTTTCGATCGTCGACTATAACCCAGGAGGACCCATTGACACACACCCACACACAGCGACATATACACATGGACCTACACACACACACACACACTTGCATCCAGATACGCGTATACACGCACTCTTAAGACACATATGAGACAAGTCGTGAAGCCATTCAAGTCAAGGAAGTTCGCTGACGCAATTAACGTCAGCTGCCAAAAGGAACACGGTTCTGCAATAAACATTCGCCGATGTTTACAGTAAAAAGTATCGGATAAACAACAAAATTAAATTCGCCCATCACATGAATGCGATATATCCTGGGTTCCTTAAAAAATCACAAGTTTGAGTAAATGAAGGATTTATGAAGATAAGAGGAACTAGACAACCCTGCTCATCCACCGGATAGGCCTGTATACCAAAGGTTCCGATGTAATGAGGGCATCGGAATCTTCGGTATACAGGCCTGTCCGGTGGATGAGCAAAATTGGGCACTTTGATTCATCTGTACGAAGGTATTTTTACAGGTTTTCTTAAAATTTTTACAGGCAGGGACTAATAAAATACGGCGTGGAGGAGATCTAGTCACCGTTACGATTCCCACTACCCAATCCAACACCTGAGAAATTCACTTTCCATTTTTTTGGCCCATTTCATCAGCTTTTCACTACCTCAACCCTCTAGCGAATTTAATACCCAATAGTTTCATAGGTTCCCTTCCTCGCTAGCCCATCGGAAAATTCTCGACGAGCTCGTGACCCTTACGGGCCATCGCGAGTCCAGATTCGTGTTGCACTGAAGAGTATCGCTACATCAGTTCATTTACCATTAATTTATGCACATTAACGATCAATCTTATCTTTAGCGGACGACTGGGGAGTTATTGACCGAGTAATAGTAAAGTAATGACCTCAGTCCATCTCTAGGTATACAATATTCCCTGTTGTGTGTAGACTAATCACTGTGAAGTTTGGATGTAACTCTATTTACTCAGCGAATACCGCGGTAAGTCAGTACATGGCTCTTCCATACCGTTTTTTGTTTCCATACTCGTTAATTTTTACCGTTTTGTCCCATAGTAGGGCTGCTCCCATCTGACCATCCCCTCGACTGGAACTGACTGATTTAGCTGGACAATCTCACAACTCGGCTAACAAAGTACTACGCCTCTGGCTACGGTAGCAACCTCCTTAAAATTGAATCTCGAGCACACTTGCTTTTTGAAAAAGAAGCGAAGATAACCACAAATACTGAAGTCCTGCCAAAAGTAGCTTGAGGAACGAGTTTAGCTTACTATCTTTTTCGACCTTCTTGTATGTTTCGACCTGCGGAAGTGGCGTAGTGGTAAGAGGCGGACCACGCATGGTCCAGAGATCAAGTTTCGGATCAGCATCCGCCTAGATCAACTAAGCCTTTCATTCCTCTGAGGTTGTTCACTTGGTACCAGACTCGTGTGGGACCATAAAAGTGCTGATTTGCACAACCTGGACAACAGCAGTCAATGTACAGGCGATGGTCTAGATTGTTTTGGCTGAATTACTAAAGCGACCCCCTTTTAATATTTTCATTTGAATGGAAGCTAAAATTGCACGGGTACTGTTTTCCCGAGCGACAACCTATGGAGGCGATGATAAAATGGGACATGTTCACAAGTTCCACGGCACGGCTCTTTCATTTCACGATTTCGAAGGGAAAAGCAAATAGAATCCTCTTAAATGACCCTGAAATTTCCAAGGAAATTCTTCCTTCCTTCTGAATTCAGTCCATACAATTTGTAATCGTATAATGGTATTTGAATGCTATGAATGTCATTGTCAAGAAGTATCAGTTTTTCTCCTCACAAGCTAGCCCCTACAGTGGAAAAAGCTAATTGGAAGTCAGCAGTTGTAGTCCTCGATTCAATGGTTCATTAAAGCAGAAATGAAATGTACTTTTAGATAGGCACGAAGGAAATGGGTTATCGTTTAGGGCATGTATGAGCTGGAGCCCTAAAGAGCAAGCACGATGTCAACTAAACGATGTCAATAGGCGAATTATTTTGAATGTATGACCATAAAACGTCCTTCAAAAGTACCTCACTATTGAAATATTTGCCATATATAGTGAGCTGACGAGCTAAGGTTTCGCCGACAGCTCCTCATTCCGCTACGGTTGAGTAGTAGAACGATTCCAATAAAAGGGCTGGGAAAATAGCCTGTCCTAGTGGTGGTCTGGCCGTGGTCACCTTCTTCAATCCTTCTTGGGTCAATCGTTCCATTAATACCTTGGAAAGAGAGGCCTGGACTGCAAGCAGGTGGGACTTCGGTAGAACCCCATCTTTCCTGCAAGCAACCACTCCTATTTGAATGCATGTGGGTGGACTTTAAAGTTACAGTAAGCTTGGCCAAAAGAATACGATTAAGAACACGAGTAAAATACATGTACAATACTTTCCCAGAAGCCAGTTGGAAAGCCCATTGCTCATTTTCTAGCATTCCTATCGCTTATCGGCTCTGAGCCGTGGGAGTCGGCTCGGTAAACGTCATAACAATATTTGTAATCTGATCCATTTTCTCGAAAACATCGAGAACAATAAGTCAAAATGTGTGATGCTGAGATGGCAGGCGCCCGGTTTTGATATACACCTAGGTAAGTACCCATAAAAACAAATTATAATTTCTTCTATCACATTACTCGGGCCTGGAAACTCGGAAATCGAAATACGAGCCCTCGTCTGTTGAAATATTGAAAACGAAATACTAACTCCCGTCTCTTGAAACAATGACGCTCAGAAAGGGCATCGACAGTAATAGTAGTGTAGAAACTCCAGTAAAAAGTACAAAATAGAGCTACAAAGAGTCCTACAGGGGCCCCTTTACTAAACAGTTAATGGAGTTGGAAAAGCTGGTAGTATCCTGTCCCAGTTCAGCCTGACATACCTGCATGGCTCTGATCTGATCGAACCAGTCGCACTCGACAACCACCCACTCACCGCTGGCATTCGGTCGCATTTCTGAAATTCAAGATTTACTAACGGAGGAAATCCTTTTGAAATGGCAAAATGATGCCATTCAATTCTTTGCCTTTGACGGCATAAGGACGAAATTGAATCAGTGCAAAAGACAGAACGAATTATGGAACGACAAGTTCTGAATAATGAAATTTGCGAAAAAAAATCATGGTAATGGTAAAATTGATAGGAATACGATGGAAAAGCTGAAAAATCATCCAAAAAACGATCAATACGCTCAAATGGACAGGTGTGACATCGATCAAGTGAACAAGCGTACGACGATGAGAAATGGTCGTTGTAAGGCTCCGCCCTGAGCAAATGAGTGGGAACGAGAGAGAGAGTGAAGGAAGTCGAGCCGCAACTTGCAACTGTGATCGGAACAGAGCAAAGGTCACCTTGAAAAAGATTCTACCAGGAACAATGAATTGAGAGCAAGTAAATTATCAACGTCTCCCAGTCCGAGTGCGCCATGCCTACAACAACCGCCAGAAAGACAGGAGGTTCTGAATGATAGCAGGGCTGCTCGTCGAAGATAAAATGGTCGAATCATCATTAGGTTGGGAGAAATCCACAGAACCGGGACTCAGAATCCCTCCTTTTACCGGTTCTTCATTTTGAGCCTGAAAGTTACTTGAATCGATCGATGGTAAGGAAATGAGGTAGGATAGCGCTGAGGGCAGCGTTCATGGTCCAACGGCACTATTCGGGTTGGGTCCTTGAAAGATCGCTGGAGTCTTCATCGCTCTAAAACCGCTTAAACGGTGTCAGGATCTCCTGTGCAGATAAAAAGGCGAATTAGGGTATCGGAGACCGCAAAAACGAGATTCAAAATACAAAAAAAACTTTTGGAGACCGCAAAAACGAGATTCAAAATACAAAAAAAACTTTTACTTCTGAATTTTGAGTTTTTGAGTTCGGGTTCGAGTCCCGTCCAAGAACCAGGACCCATTGTGCAGATAAGAAGGCGAATTAGGGTATCGGAGACCGCAAAAACGAGATTCAAAATACAAAAAAAACTTTTACTTCTGAATTTTGAGTTTTTGAGTTCGGGTTCGAGTCCCGTCCAAGACTGGAGCTTCGCTCGTAAATCGCCAACCTTGTGGGAAAAGGCTTTATCTCCCATCCATTAAACCACTGTGCAAACCACCTACAGATACAGCTTACACGGTAGCAGAACAATCTGAAAGTGGGAATCCCTACTTGTGTGTCCAATTGCCCCTTTTACATCCAAACAGTCCGACAGGAATATCTTGGCATTCTAATTGATTTTGAGCAATGAGAAGACACCGATGGAGAAAAAATTCTGTATAGAGCCCCTAAAAAACCTTATGAGCTTTCTTCAGTAGCCATGGAATAGACTTTAATTAACGCTTATCAGCCTTCAATCGTCGTCTGAGATGAGCGTGGAGGATTTCATAGAAAGTGGGAATCTCTACTTGGGTGTCCAATTGCCTCTTTTACATCCAAACAGTCCAACAGGAATATCTTGGCATTCTAATTGATTTTGAGCAATGAGAAGTCACAGATGGAGAAAAAATTCTGTGTAGAGCTCCTAAAAAACCTTATGAGCTTTCTTCAATAGCCATGGATAGACTTTAATTAACGCTTATCAGCTTTCAATCGTCGTCTGAGATGAGCGTGGAGGATTTCATAGAATCCTACGATATCCAAGACATTATACACCCAAGATGTCCTAGACCAGGCCTAGGGGGTCTCCTCCAGGGAAGTGAAATTCTGCTGGTGCTTATAAACCACGAAAGGGTGCCCATACTTTCAATAAGTCAGGGGTAAACCGCAACCATGCAAAAGCTATGGCTAATAAAAATTCTGTCACGACTATTTACTAGTAAATGCTGAAAATTTTTCAAAGCCGGTGCGAACTGCCAGTCATAGAAGGCGTTTTCATTTTAAAAAACATGAAAAATCACAAAAATCATACCCAAAGTTATCGGCAATGTTGACCAAGTTGGCTGGAGCCTTTACTAAAAACTTCTGGGTTTAAAGTAATTGCAGTATAGTCCCCCATTTCATACTCCCCATACACCTTTCAAACTCCGCCTCTGACCCATTTCATACAAGATAAATTGCTTCATATTAGGAAGCCATGAGAAGAAATTACATTTGTCAAAAGTACACGGTTCCTTATATAGCTCTAAGACGCCAAAATAACGTATTTCAAGCTGAAGGATAATTCGCCCATTTGGCATCTCCAAAGTACGAGTGGATAGCCATTTCAGTAAGTACAAATGTGCAGCTATGTCCAAATTGCAGTCAAAATGGCCCACGTGCTAAATAAAACCTTGGTGGTGCTCTTGAAGTACTTAAATGTCAAGTGGATCAATTTTTAGACATTGATAGAGTATGGGTAAGCGGAAGTGGTGTAGTGGCAAGGGACACATGATTCAGAGTTCGCGTTTGTGGTACAGTTGAATCGATATGGTCGCTTCGCGATGAGAGCGACGTCGCGCGCGAACGAGTACAACAGAATGAAGCTGCGACTGGGAAACACATAAACAAAAGAAGAAACACCGGGATTATGCCAAAAATAATAATCGCATGTTAGTCGAGCTGTCTGAAATACGCCAGAACTGCAATAACGAGGCAACTAGCCCGCGACTGCCGCGTGCGGCGAATCTATTGCACAGAAGCTATACCACTGCTCGTCCCCCTCTAAACGCGCATGTATCCGGGGCTCGTACGAGTGAGGGAGCTAGACAATGGCCCAGTTGGTGCCCTCACCCTTACAGACAAGTCTGGTACCGTTAAGCCGACCTGAGCACCTAAAAGGACTTGCCGGGTTGGGCAAGCAGCGATGGATTGAATCTTAAGCTGGTTCCCCAGACAATTATTAAGGGGACGTAGGAAGTTGAAGGCCGAGGCTGAGGGCTCAAGTGTTTTTTGGAATTTTTTCTAAATTGAACTACTTAATATTAATCCGTTCAACTGGAAAGTCAAGGTCCTCGTCACACGCACGAGTACTTTCAGTGCTGCTGCGCTTTGACTGCACTTCTTTTGTGATCATTTCCTTTTGTTATTTTATTCAAATTGTTTTTTCCGATCACGTGGGATCGTGGATGTGGGATCTGGGAAAGTTCTCGCCATCGGAATGAACAGCACGGGTAAGTGAGAGTTTAATGGCTGAATGACGTCGACCCAATCAACTTCTTTTCCGCTCCGTTAAATTGCTTTACTATGGGAATTACGAAGGGAAATCATCCCAAATGGCTTGTTGAAAAGAGATATTTGAGCAGCACCCATATGGATGAATAAATGAGCCATCAGCAGCAATCAGTTTGTCTGCAGGCCATCCAAAAAACTACTGAAAAAAGAATTATACCCATTCAGCTAGTGCAAATATACTATTCATTCAATTCACGCCCACTACGATTCATAGATTTTCTCGGTAGCTTCTTGTTATGCTCTTGCAAGTACTTTCCAGGGAATTTACCATCCCTACTGGGACAATCAAATCCTCTAGACTTCATATTGGGATTCCGATCATAGCAGAATCGGCTTTGAAACTCACTCGGGGGAAAACGGGAGTAGGTCAGGAATTGCCTTAGGGTCGCCGCGTGCGGCGGCCTAGTTTATCCGCTGCGATTTTGAAGGGACACTTGACCCTGTTCCGATGCTCCAATCGCAATGTTGCTCAAAAGGTCTGTGATAGAAATCTCAGATCATTTGACGACTGGTTCTTATTCTCTTCGAATTGCCACTACGGAAATTATGGGATAATTTACAATCAAAACTTCATTACAATTTTTAAAAGTGCTTTTCCGTTTACGTCACAAAAATGCCCTTATTGTCAAAATTCGTTTGTCCTTTCCAGAAAATAATTTTTCAGAACAATTTTTTTGCCTTATAGGTAGTTCCTCTTCCTATCCAACTATACACTTCGCAGAATGCAGAATTAGTAAATTCTGGTAAAAAAAAGTGGGCGGAGCAAAAGTCCAGTTTCTGATCACTTCAGTCTTTATATACTTACCGTATTCTGGTCAAGCACCCTTCCGGTAGAGGTGGACTCATCATTAATAGAATGAAAATTGGCCTTACTTTACAAGTGCATCTTGAGCCTCTCGAAATACAGTAGATTTCGTGCTCCATGGTTTAATTTGAATTTAAAGTTCAGAGGGATTTGAATTTTTTACCAAGAAGAGGTACTTAAAAGTAATTTTGGGAAGACACAAAAGTCCGGTGTACTCGAGCGATTATATTACGGAGGGCAGACAAGACCGGTAAGATTATTGCGGAAGTCCCCAGCAGTTTCCTCTTTGGGTATTATGCCTATGAACTATGGCTAGCTGTGACCACAATTGAATTGTTAAAGTAATGAAAATAATGTCCTTGGACGTTGATGGTACCCGTCTGAACGATGCGCCCACCCATTCGACTTCCATTCAGAATCGTAGTGGCGTATTGAATACGTATGAGGCCTATACAATGAATTGTTGTGGCCAGCCGATGTACATGTCGGTGCTTTTATCCTCCCAGACGAGTCTGGTACCAATTAACCGACCCCGGAAAGGCTTGGTTGGCCTAGGCGGATACTGACCCCGGATTTGACCCCGTGACTATGCGGGTGATGCAGCGCGCCACTTTTCACCACACCACTTGTGCCCTTGACTGTAATTATTACTACAATCAAGGCTAAAATTGTAACTCATTACTACTACAATTACAAGTTGTCTATGGCCATAACTTTGGAAAACTATGGCATTATACTTTTGAAGGCTGCTGGGCAACGACCTCCCTTCATTTCCGACACGGTCAATTGGTTTCGGTCGCAGAAGTGAGGCTAAAAACAGCAAATTACTCAATGAGAGGCATCTGAATAGGTTCCTGAGTGGAGGGCAAGGCAGTAGAGGGGGAGGAAGAGTCGGCTGTGATCATGAATCACAGGTGTTTTCCAAGAACGATTGACAATATCAGATTTTAAAGGCAGTTTGTAGCTGAACGGCACGTGATCCAAACATGCTCTGTCCGAAAACGGGAAGTAATCACGCTTATCGACATCAACAACACTTTTGCACAGGAATTTGATTATTAGGTGACGTAGTTCCTTAAGGAAATTTAATAAGTCTACTACACGGAAAAACAATGCTCAATATTGCCTTCAGTACTGCAGAATTGCTTGGTCGGGGGCAAAACTTTTGGCTTCGGCCAGGATTCGAACCTGCCCATATGCTCCCCAGAGACCCTACTTGCCATGGCACTCAGTTTTAAAAGCAGGAAAGACTTCGATAGGCGTTTATATCAATTCAATGGACTTCATTACCTTTTATATGATACGGTGATCACCTGACAGACACATGACTGCCCAAGCACTTCCTGTATGGGAACTAGTTCATTTCCTCTTTGATACAGTGTGGGGACGTTCAACAAAACGTCCTCAAAAGAGCCGTCACGTGCATAATGCACATAAATAAAGCGAAACACTGAAGTAAGCTTTCTGGTGCTTTTTGGGGGGGTGCGCCAGGCACCAGAACTTTTTTCGGATTTATATAAGAGATTGGATGAGTTCCGACCGTTGCATTCGCCTGAAGACCCTCGACGTTCGACGAAAAGCTCATTATCCTTAATTTTGGTCCCGAACAAAAGCGAATCAGTAATGGGAAGGTTCCTAACCCTGATTGGCTTCTGTTCCGAGCAGTTTAATATGAATGTTCAATGCAGGCTCAAATCACTATCCGCCTGGTCACGCAAGTTTGATGTCCCAGTGGGATCAAATTTTTGACGAGACTTTTATCTCGAGAGAAAAAAAACCGTTCTTTGGCATTTTCACTGGAAAGCTTCGACGTTTTTTTCGATCCCTTGAGTCTTTTCAGTCTTTGCATGAACGCTGTGCAGCCCACTTTGTATTCAAGCATCGTGATGAGGCTACGAAGTGACAGCGTTCTGGGGGGAAAAAACTTATTTCGTTATGAAAAAAAAAGAAGAAATAGGAAGGAGGGAAAAGAGAGAGTTTTGTGACGATTCTTAATCCATCATATTACAAGGAATAAGAAAAAATTGATCCGAAAATAGGTTTTTGGTCTGTGGTCTGCCAACAGAGCGATGGGCTGGCTTAAGCTTACTAAAAATCCAACCTACTCATAACTTTAGCGAAAACTGGCTCAGCTTTAACTATGAGATAAGCTCCGCCCCGGGAGAAACGTAGGCAGTAAGATCCATCGTTTTCGAGTAGTAGTAAAAGATAGCAGGATCGAAATTTGCGAGTTGGGTGGGTCAGATCATGGCCTGGACGTCACTCCATCATGCAGCTCTTAACTGGTAACTGGTCTATGATTACCCAGGAAAATATATACACTACAATGTGTAGGCTTTGAATCCTATGACAGGGTATTGCACTTTTTTGTTTGAAAGACGGATTCTTATTGAATTACTCATCAGACGTTCATGGCGGCTGCGTATTTTTGGACTCTTCATCATCTTAATGACCATCGACCATGTCTTTTTTACGGATCTGGTATTAAAGCCTCCAGAAACCCAGTTAAGCAGTAATTGCTACTCTATAGGCTCAATTTTCCTTTTTTGAGAGCTTTGTAGTAGTTGATGGCAGTAATTACTTTATCGGAATCATCGCCAAGTAGTCGAGGAGCGGGTCCAAAAGCTGGTAGACAAGCTTGGCGAAGACGCGTCGGGATTTGCGTCCGACCCAGGCTCAAGATTTTCGGGGATCGGATGTCAACTTTGTCCCAGAATCCGAACGGGGGTCGTGTTTTGGCAATTGGAAAAAAGAATCGTCTCTATGACCAGGGGGTACAGGCAGTCTTGGATGAAGGATTCCCGACTCTGCAGAGTCAACTGCTTTGAATTGGCTCGCCCTCGGCTTTTGCTGTCAGTTATCCTGGAAGTTGTATAGGCGCGGGAATAGCAGCTTTCAAGGGGGAGATCTATGGTGAGCTGAGACTGTGAACCTTCCCAGGCAGAACGACCAAACTCTGTTTTTAGCGATTTTTGGAGAAGCTTGGCCTTGGCCATGGATTCGTTGTGAATTCCTGATTATGGCTAAAGAAGGCCATGCCTCTCCTTCGCCTTGTTCCTTTCTCTACACCAAAAACTGCCCCAATCCATAATGGATTGGAGTTGGCGCTTCAAGAAAAGAGAAGTATGCTTCACTTGACAACTACAAATACCACAACAATACATTATTGACGACAGTTACCCTGGCAAACACTTCTGTCGGTGACTACTCCGTCTGGGGATAGAAGGATCCTCTGGAACGTGGTGGTGCATTACCTTCCCTGAAAAACCCCTAGGCTTCAGAGTGCGACTCTAGACACTCAGATATCTCTGGTAACTTCATTAAAAGAACCGACTTCGTGGCGCAATGGAGGAAAACGGTGGATTCTGACGTGAGAGCACGTTGGGAAAGTCCAAAATCGGGCACCAACATGACTTCATAGGTAATCAGAGTAAGGTCGAAGTTTGTGAATCTTCCTATCCTGCTAGGAGAATCGTTCCCATACCCAACAACCTCTGATCTTTGAGCGTAGGTGAAGCAGTGGGTAGACGCGTCAGTAGACATTCATATAAATCGAATTCAAATTTCTTTCCAAGGGAGAAGAGTAGAACAGGGCAATCTATTCCAAGAAAAACTATCGAGTGGAAATCAGATGGATAGATTGGATCCTAATACTAGGAACTATAACTGGTCAATGAGCAATGAAAAATTGCTAGCCCTAGGGCAAAAAACAAGTTTGCTCAGCAGACGATTATATAGGGCTGCACCGCACTCCCACTCCTTTCCAACTACTCATTTTATTAAAAAATGAGGTGGCTGGACGGAATATTTGCTAGAAGTGCACTTGAGAATCCGTCTGGGTGGATTAGACCTTTTACATATCAACACGGCTTGACGGTTCGTGAGCTGTTCGAAAACCCTGAGATATACCTCCGATAGAAAAGTGATATATGAGGATCTCAAAAGGTAATCAGTATCAATTCGGCTCTTGGGATGCGTTCCCGAACTCGACTCCCATTCAGAATCGTTGTGATGTTTCGGAGGCCTACACAGTAACTTACTGGCTAGCCCATGTATGTATAAGACAAAGCTTTAATCCTTCCAGACGAGTCTGGCCCCAGATAACCGATCTCCGAGTAGGTGCCAGGTCTGGCTGGCCTAGGCTAATATCGGTGCGGAACTCTCGGGACGATGCGTATGTAACACTGCCCCTACACCACTTCCAAAATTAGAGAGTTTTGGCAGCCGTGCTCGTCTGGGATACTGGCGATTGCTCAAGGATTGGGTGAAAAGCTGACCGCGGACTTTACGAATGTTAGAGACAAAGGGCTTAAAGTTCAAACAAGTACAGTTACTAGTATGATTCTCACGATATTGAGACGACTAAGGTGAGAGTTCTTTTAATGAAGGCTGAGAATCGCGGTTTTTGATCATCTAACTCTAAAATGTTCACTGACTCGCTCACTGAGGGTTCGGGCGAAGTTGACGGGAACATGGAAAAGCCTAATCTCTAATACCGCCTTTTTTAGTTGTCCAAGTTGGTCGATTTACTGACCGGCATGCTACTACCCAGAAAAAGATATTCCGTAAAGCTTAGGCCCACAGCGTTCCTTCTTCCTACTCACTGAGGTTCTGTTCATACTTCCAGCCAAGTAACTCGATGGGGCAACGTTTCGGACCACAAAGTTAAGGTCGAGCGAAGGTCTGGGAAAAATGGGGGTGATTAGTCGAAAGTACAGCCCGTAAAGCTAAAGGGCTTTCAACGGTGTAGTCCTGTTCCCTGATGGAGACAAACACAAGAACGGGTCGCTGTGAGTCAAACAGTAACCAAGTGGTTGATAGGAAAGTTATGCACTGATCGATTGAAAAGTATGAACCCAACTGGAGGCTTTGAAAAAAAAGCGAACATTGCTCAAATAAGAAGAGAAACAAGAACCAGTCGGTAAGTGTATTCGAGGAGTAACCGTAGTGTGTAATTTTATTTGTCCAAAATGGTAATACGTATTACTTGGCGTCAAATTGTATTACTTACCCATCTGCATCATGCATTCAGTTCAAACATGGGGAAACACCCACAGAGGTTTCTTATAAAACAAAAAAAAACTACATGCGCACCACAAATCGTCCCTAAAAAACAAAAAATATCCAAAAATGATGGGAACAGTGGTTTGTCCTGATGGTGATAGCTTTGAGTATAAGCCACGCCTCGGAACGTCCATTGCCGTTTTTGCTGGGTTTGAAGCTTTTTAGGTCATGAATTATTTTAATGAGCGCTCTGTTTTTTTCTCAGCTCTTCAATTTCTTCCTTCCCAAGTCCATATTTTCGCAGCCAGGCCATTAAATATTTGATTCGAATTCTTTAAAAAGCTCAGGAATAAAAAATATTCTTGAAAAAACTGTTAAAGGGCATTTTCTACCTCCCAATCGCTCTTGGTTCTCAGTGGATCAGCACTGAAGGACCGTAAGGTTCTCGAACACGATGGAATCCGACGCACAGCTGTTTTGTCGATAGAACCGCTCCTTTCCACTGCTTTATGCTCACCAAACAAAAGCCCAGCAGTTGAGGCAAACAAGTTGGAGTTCTAAAAGTATCTTTTGGCTTAATGTAAGAGGCGGTAAACAAGTAAGTGGTCTGACTATAAAAAGAGGTTCAGAAAACAATGCATATTCATCCTCCAGACATGTCAATTCAATTCCCGAAATAGATGGAAATTGATATTCGGATCAGAAAGCCAACGACAGGGGACATCTGTCTGGGCGAGGGAACGCCCAAATGCGTAGGCTGTCTCAACGAACAGGATTCATCGGAAAAGTGGTTCCGATTTTAGAAGACAAGTCCAGGTAACTCTTAAACATCGTGAAGCACACGACCCGACACCTTAAGGTCTTCTCCATGATCATAGAGCTTCAGAGAAGATCTCGATTTCAGGTATATCACCATCAGATGTGGGTACCCTTGTTAGGTATCGAAGCAGTACAAGCTTATTTTGAATAGAAAGAAATGGGACGGGGTAAGAGGGCTTGTTTTACATACCCAGAACTATCCTCCAATAGCTAATAAAAAGGGATTACAAGGAGTGGAGGAATAACCTTTACTGATAGTTATTGATCGTCATTGTGAAAATATCTGAAAACTCGTCTAACAGTCGAATCGGAGGGGACCGAAGGCACGATTTGTACGACGGAAGATAAGGAGCCGAAGATCGCGGGATTCCTTGTATTGAAGAATTCATGGAGAATTACTATGATCGGGAAGACGTCTATGTAAAGGGCAGAAAAAAATTCAAAAAAAACTGATTAATAATTGATACGAAGACAGTGCAACAACTAATGGATGGCTATATATTATGCATATTCTTCGAGAATTTTTCTTGGAAGTACGAATCGGAAGGGGATAGGTATAGGAGTCTCTTTACCAAGAATATAGCCCCAGAAACATACCAGAAAGAGGTGAAAAGTAAGTAGAAAATGTTATACTGTTCACTATCTAGGGCCTGAATTCTCTTCATTTTCTCGCCAGATTCAGGTAGATGATATAAAATGTTGCCAAACTCATGAGGGGATCCTCTCCACACGTGGAATACTAGAATATGTATGGGTGAATGACAGCTTGAACAATGATCCCCTTGCTGAGCTCTTTGTTCAAACTTCGAATTTGGCAGTACGAAACATGTGAGCTTCCAGAAATATCCCAAACAATCAGTAAAAGTATGAATGGGGACTAGCCTTTGGTGAGTACCTTTTCTGGTGAGTTTCTACACTTAAATAAAGAGTATAGCAATTTTGAGATGTTGGCGAAGTAAGCGATGCTTGCGTGCAGACTGGGAAGTCTTCGCAATCCTTTTTTCCAGCTCAGACCACCTCTATAAATATGCCCTATTAAGAGCATATGATTTCATCTTGACTCAGGGGAGATTTCCAGTGAAATGGGGAAAAATTGGAGTGGCTTGTCCTTATAGAGCGGATATGACGCATGCATAGTAGTAATTAGTAATTGCTAGAAATCTAAGAAGTCATGAATTTGAGCGTACGTGCGGATCTAGAGGTTTGAAAAGAGTAAAAAAGTAGTAAAGAATAAAAATACGGAGGATGAGCCAAAAAGTCATGGAATTTGGTGATGATGGTTGAACTAGAGGGGTTACTGACGGGATTCTGACAACGTCAAACGACAGAGGGACACTCGTCAGCGCGATGGTGAGACTTCCCAACCAAAGCCCTTAACGGAAGGAATGCTAGGTTTTGGGTTCTCTGGGGACAATCCACTTGATTATTTTTTTGTGACAGGAAGTCCTGGCTCGAGGAAATCGATAATCGACGGGACGACAGGTGAAATGATAGGGGTGGCACTTAGTTATTTAGGCAGCCGGTGGTGGTCATGGCCAGGTGGCCTGAGAGTATAAAAAAGCAAAACGAGCAAGTAAATATCAATAGAAACGACAAGAAAACATAGAGGTGTGGTCATTTTTGAGGGTAGTGCAGCTAGTCGATGAGTATTTTGTCGAGACATCAATACCACCAGTGAATTTTCCTTCGAAAAGCCATTAAATTGCACTTGTCACTCCCGAACATGATGGAAATGATAGAAAAAAGTTAAACTCAGCCTCTCACAAACGTAATGGAAGCGAATTCGTCATAGGGGAATAGGAAACTCGTCATGTATTGAATTAGTGCTCGCACCAGTGCCTCTTACAGATCGGGCCGTCACCTTAACTCTCCATAACTAGGATTCGATGAATAGGAAAGGAGACAAAACTATGGCTGAGGAATGAGAAAAATCGAAAAGAAGTTGAAAAAATCCATCTAGAAGGAGATTTTGCTCGTAATGATCGGGATAGGGTTCGGTTTTTTTCCATGAATTGACGAGGATCTTCACAGACTAAAGGTTCGTGATGGATAAGTAAATCGGTAGCTGGGAATTAAGCTCTCAAAAGTGGAGGCTCGTTTTGAAGTCAAAAGATTTTTCAGAAATATGATGCAAGGAAAACGTCTATAGATGAAGAGAATCAAGCCCACTTCAGAACGGAGCAACCAAAGTTTCAAAAGTATCGAGCTGGTCATTTTCTTAGAATGCCCCAGGCATTCAGATTTGTCCTAGTAATTCTCTCAATGGCTTGTATTTTTGATAGGTGGATCCCATGAGACCACCAAGATTTCTGTACTACTCTCAAAAATGTAGCTCTTGTGCTCTTGTGTTGGCGGATGTCAAAGAGAAAGGTTCGGATTTCGTTTTTGGGACGCGCCACGCATTCGAGTTCCTTTCAGACTCGCAGTGGGGTATTGAATGCGTGTTAGCCTGTACAATGATTTGTTGGGCACCCGATGTACAAGTCAACGCTACTGGCCTCCCAGACGAGTCTGCTACCAACTAAGCAAACTCGAAAGGATGGAAGATTCAGTAAGCCTAGGCGGGTGTGGTGCGTTAGGAACGAAATGGTCGCGTCGCGGTGAGAGGGGCGTCGCGCGCGAAGGAATGTAGCAGGATGCAGCAGCAGGTAAGAAATACAAGAACAAANGTACTAATAGTAGAATTATGCATAAAATAACGATCGCATATCGATTGAGCTGTATGAAGAACGCTGGAGCTGTAACAACGGCGAATCAGTGGTCCGCGACAGCCGCGTGCGGCGAATCGATTACCCAAAATGGTTCCTAACGCCGGTCTCCCAGCCTGGGCTAGTATTTAATATAGATTTTGGGTTGCACTTACATGTGATGGATAAGTGCAGTCATTACATTCGGGTATCGAATTTATTCTTAATGGATGCATCTAAGTTCACAAATTGACAAATGTGTGAACCTGGTGCGGGGGAGAAGCCTGGTGAAAAGCAAAAGGGCAAAGGACGAGGCTTTTTTAAGTGGAATCGCATAATGTTATTGCAAAAAAGCTCAGCACAAGTAGGTTACAAACTTTTTCCACTGCTCAGGCACAATAGGCAAAAACAGATAGGCAATCGACTGAAAAAAAAAGAAATAAAGCCTTGGCTCTATTTAAATAAACGAAAGCTTTGTTAAACTAATTGGCTTTGGTCAGACGGTTTAACAGATTTACAACTAATTTTTTAAATGGACCCTCAAATATCCCTCTATAAGATTTTGTACTTGGTCAGCCACTGTGCTGAGTCAGAGGTTCTTCTCATGAGCTATCCTGAGGAGTGCATCCGGACTTCTTAATTAGAAACTGGTATTAGCTCAGGAAAGCTCAGTGCCGGGTTTCCTCCATCACGTCATTAATCGTCACCCTTGAAGTAGCCAGAGAGGCGAGGGATAGTTGGTTGGCCAGGAAGGCGGAATCAAAATCTTTCGCCAAATTTCCCAGTTGAGTAGTAGGCAGTCAGAGTTTATCGGAAATGTAGGATTTGCAGTGGCTAAAAATGCTTTTCTGCAAAACTATCCCATTTTCAAAGCACGAGGCCTAAAAAGGGGATGTAATCGGATACTATTCGAGTAGGCACAAAAAAAGGTTTGAAAAAGCCTTTCCTGGAAATGAAGGACAATACGAAGCATTCCAATGGCAATATGATCAAACCCATGCGGTAAGGGTAGCTGGATTTAGGGAGGCAGAGGCTGTTTTGCGGATTCGGGCAACGATTTCTGGCTGTATATATGATTCCAGCATGTAGAAATTCCCCTAGATTGACCTGGGTTCTCATTCAAAGCTTTCTGGGGGTCGAAAATTTCTCCGATCTGACAAGGAGATCTATTCATGCTGACAACCTGGAAACCCTTACAATTTCACGCAATTGAGATGAATTCCACGGTACAGGTAGTAGGTGATGACCAAGCTGAACGAGGTCGTCAAGAAGCTGTGAATCACCTGAATAAGGAGAGTTTGCAACTTGCCCGAAAAGGCCTCAATACGGATCCCATAGTTATCACAAATGGGAAGCGAAACAAAATGTACTTTATCCACAACAACAGGGAGCAAGCGACCACGTCGAATACTCAGGAGTCACAGATAGGCGCTTTGCTGAATTCTTCAGAGAAAATGGGAGTACCTGAGCAGCTGGATCTCACTTATATATGTAGGTACGGTAGGGATCTACGAACAATAGCTTTCAGAAATAGAAAAATTCATGGAATAAGCCGAATATTTGTAAGGGGAACTAGAAAACCAGGTCACACTGATGCAAGTTTTAATGTTAAGTTACCCAGATTAAGAATTTTACATTTTCCTTATGACGTTCTGCCATCTTCTTACGTCAGTTTTCCTATCAATGTGGCATTTGGTGAAAGGATTCAGTGCTCTTCTGGATTAATTCCTCTAACACAGATATCCTACAAAGAAAGGATTAGTGCAGGGTGATCAACGAAATAATAGTACCAGTAGGGTTGCAATAATAATAGGAAGGGAACAATACAAATGGAATCAGGCCTCCATTGAAAACAAAGGGATCGCGACCTTTAGTACTACAACTTCAAGATGAATCAAGGACGATCCGGAAACCAGGAAATGAGGACTTTTTCCAACTATAAGGATCCGGATTCCAGTAGCCATGAAGGGTTCGGGTTCCGGTGATCATCCTGTTGTCCTGGATTCTCTGAGATGGACAACCATTCATTTGTAAGGAAGATTGAGGAGTAGAATGAGCAGGAAGGACTGATTCGTTGTTTGTTGCTATCTGCCTATAAATCTTATTTTCTTCCCAGACACTCATTTATATTCCGACAACTATGCTGCAATTATGAGTACAATTACTTCCGATACAAATTAGATCTGAAAGCATAACAAACAACTTCGATCTCTGATTTTTTCTAACAGATGGCATTGATTTGTAGTAAACTAGTGACACCATCAGATGTTTAGAAAAGGGTTTCTGTTTTAAACAGCACCAAAAAAACAATTCAAGTAGGTAAACAACAATAACATATTAACGATAGGTAACAACGAAGTACAGAAGAGGATAAAACATGAAGTCTTTGGCATTGATTAATTCCGTCTTCGGAACGGCTCCCATCCCCACCATTCGATCCCCATTTGGAATCACAGTATCGTCTTGAAGGCATTTGTGGCCTACATAATGACTTGGGATGGCTATTATGGAGGCTATTATGCAAATCAGGCCAACGTTGATCCTCCCGAACGAGTCTGTTACCAATTTACGGATCCGGGAGGGATGGAAGGCCTAGGTGGCTCAAACGAAATCGAGCAGGGATTCGATCCCCGGACTATGCCGGCCGGCATAGCGTCCTTTTCCACTGAACGATCTTACTTTGAAGAAAGCAAAGATAAGAAGAGCTGTTAGCACTATATCCCCTCAGATTTCTGAAAATGGGTCTATCCTCAGTCGAAACTCGATCTACCATGCTCCCTTCCAAAACTGGTTCTTACACTTGATGCCAGTTATGTTTTCAGAGCCAACGAGGATCAAAAAGTTCCTGGCATGTTCGTTTAAACCCTGGCGTTTCAAACGAACATGAGGCTTAATGCGACAGTACATTTCGAGAGTCATAGATATCTAGGTAATTTGGAGGGCTCATAAAAGAGAAATTTCAACGCAGGAATTGAGCACTTCCTCAGCACGAGACGATCAAAGCTCGAATCAAAAATGAGAAATCGAAACCAATAGCACTTTTTCAGAAGTCAGCCAGTCTGGAAGGAGCGAGACCAATTTCATTACCGTTCACTTCATAATTGTTCTCAGTTATTGACAAAATTTTGCAATTTTCCAAAAAGGAACCAGTCATCAGCATAAATTTTGCTGGAAATGCAAAATAGATGAGTTCTGCAAGCATGCTTTGTTGAGTGGGTCTAGGCCAAAATCGCCAATGTGGTAGTTGACAAAGCTCCATTAGCGATTCTGCCTTTTACTATAGCGATTGGCAGCCTCTTCTAAATTATGTAGTTCACCCTCGAGATTGGACGAGGTTATTACAGTAAGAGGCATCTTTGGACGGGAAATCCGTCGCTGCACAGCCACATTTGTTAGCTAAAATTTATTACCAAATAACTGTATCTACAACAAGCCTGCTCCATTTTGAATAACATCAGCCTCTACCCAGGCCACACAACACGTCCTTTCTCAGGAGTTTTGAGCCGTAATAGACGTCGCCCTTATCGTCGTTACTGTAGGCCCTAGTTTCTTTCCGAATATAATAGCTTTTTTTCAAAACCGATAGCGCCCTATGTGACCTTCTTAGGAGCTAAAGAATCTTACCCATAGGAAATTCCCGAAACCATTTTTGTCGTGGGTGGGGTCCAATGAGAAGAATAGGAGGAAGTCAGCGATGTCTATCGCCCATCGGGATGTACCCCCTAACATGGGTATGATGGCCAAATATCTGAAGTGTCTTAAAGACCAACAACGTAAAGATTACGGTAATTTTAAAAAAAGGCAGTCAAGTATATTCAAAATAGTACAATAGGCAAAATTGAATAGACCGGTAAAAGCGTCTAGCCTATTAGAGTAATATCCAGGGGTGTGTGTAAAGCTAACAAACCAAAAAGTACTTACGCCATTGGGCAAAATTGGATTTGTGCAAAAATTAGAACTTATCTGGGAACATGCTTGCAGTTACAGTACTACTTAATCAATGAAATATCATTTACATCTATTTAAATTACCTTTTTGCCTTATTTTTTCTCCTCCGCAGTCCCCAGCTAACCTGCTGACTAACAACTGGATTCAGTAGTCGTCTCAGTTCTTTCTCGTACTAGGCAAGCCTATTTGCTGGCTCCTTTCTGCTTGGCAAAAACGAGAGAAGTTTCGGACAAAACTTAGGCCTCGGACGGGATTCGAACCCGCAATTGTGCTATCCGGGCACCGGGAAAGAAGTTTTATCAGAGGGGCAAAGGTCCATCGAAAGTCAGCAGTTCAACAAGCTTCACACAGTCGGTCGTTGAAATAACGAAAGTACCAGTAAGTAGAGCAGTAGATGCTCCGAAGCCATTGGTCTCCTGGGAATCAGAACACCCGAATGCCTAGTTTTCAGCACTTCAGCCATTCCCTTCTTGAATGAAGGCCGCACCTCAGTTCTATGTCCTCGAGGGATTGTCAAATTGGTGTAAAACGGCAAACGAGTCGAGGGACTTGGTGATGACATTTTCCCGGCTCTTCCTGGGTACTCGATCTGTCCTTACGCAGCTCATTACTTTCTGCTCTGAAGATCATCCCCCAACCGTATTGGCTTCTCAACTAACAGATGAGCGCAACTGGGAAATATTCACTACTCTCTTCTCTCGAAGACAAAAATAGATTCATTCCGCTCAGAGAACGGCCTTGCTTACACCATATTTCCACCAAGTAGCATAAAAATGACACCAGCCAGACACCAAAAACTCGAAGTTATTAAAAAGGAGAAATAAAAACGTCAAAAGTGCAAGATTACTAATCCTCCTATTTTCTGGAGGCATAGCAAGAATAGCAAAAAGCCTCTCTGCAAAAGGGCTTCTACTATAGAATGACTAACGCTTCATTGGAATCGCTGGATGTCGACGACGTGTGACAGGCCAGTTATGCTTGCATTTCTGACATTCAAGGTTTTCATCAGTTCATAGTCGTGAAAAATTGAATGGACAATCTAAAGGACAAGCTATAAAAAGCATACTAAAAACCATTCAGCTAGGGCCTAATGGAGGGCAGATCAATTTATCGCTTCTTTAAAGTTCACGGCGCATTCTGCTAGACTTGGAAATTTGTTGTAGATCTGGAGAATGAAAATCTAGGTGTTTCTTGCCTCATTGATGAGGAATGAACCCAAGATGAGCTCTACCTTCTCACTGCCGAAGCATGTGGCTTAAAAAATTGCAAAGAATTGGCTGCACCTTAGAATCCCACAATAATTATCATCAATTACCACAGTTTACAGCTAAATATCACATTTAATATCATGCTTGTTTCGACTTTTCGATGCATACTCTTCGAGAGTGGCCTACCCTCAGGAGGCGTAGCTCCGGCTTTTCAAGCTTTCAGGTCGCTTTGAAGTCTTTTGAGTCAAAATTATGCCACAGGCACCCACTCCGCTTGAGCACTTTCTTAAATGGTGATTCGCAGAAAAAGGTATTAGAGCTTGATGTGGCTTTGAGTTAGCAGTAAACAACAGTAATGGAGCTATTGTGACACAGCCACTATGTCCTTGTGGAGGGAACTCGCTTTATGGGAGCCGCCTTCTATACCCATGCCCTCCACTAACTGGTAAGACTTACTCCGCATAAACTCAAATAATAACTCACTCAAATAAACTCCGCATTATCAAACCCGTCTGGTCACGAATTCGAATCCCGGATCGATATCCGTCTAGGCCAACCAAATCTTCCTTTCCTCCGGGGACGGTTATTTGGTACCAGACTCGTCTGGGAGGATGAAAGCACTGACTTGTGCATCAGCTGGGCACCAGAAGTCATTGTATAGGCCACATACGCATTGAATACGCCACTACTATCCCAGTGGAAACGATTGCGTGGGCGCATTCCCTCAGATGGGATTGATTAACGCCCAAAACTCATGCTTTTATTCTTTATTCTGCCGGTAAAACCAAAATGGGAAAAGAAAGGGGAACGAAGCTCTCATTCTGGCCACTGATTCCGAAAACCAGGTGACTTATTTATGGACAAGGTCCGTTTGGCTGGCAAATTGGCAAATTATTATTGCTAAGAATTTTTCGGGCCGGATATATACACCCCTACCATACTACATCCTCCTCAACTGAGGAAAGCTGGATAAGTTTCTGGAAAAAGTCATCTACCCTGTCTCGACCCTATAGCAGCCCGTGGTACTTATAGAGGTCCCGGAAAATGGCAGCCCTTTCAGTGAATATCTCATACCCACTTTAATTTCTGCAGAACGTGCAAAACCAGAACTTGGCTTCGTGGCACTTTTAACAATTCCACAACCCACAACCAACAATAAAATAGGCTCAATAGGCTGAGATATTGCACGTAGGAGGCTATTTCGCATGCTTGTTCTTATGACTCTTCTTTAGCCTGACATAAGTGCAACTGCTGATGAAAGAAGTGATGTCAAAGCATTCAGTTTCACAGAGTACTAACATAAAATATAGAAAACAGAACGCTGCTCGATGGTTGCATCCAGAAGCAAAAGGAGAAGATTTAATAAAATGAAAATTGATGAGGAAACTTTCAATTAACCCAAGAATAATGGCCATTATTGAGGGTGGATTGTCATTACTAAGAATCCCCCTAAAATAGCCTTCGTAGAGGTTGAGCTAGAGCTCAGACACTTTGGACAGCATTACAAGACAGTGGTGTTAGATGGATGTCCAGATCGCCAGTTTAGTCGACAGCCGATTCACCACAGTAACCTGATCTGGAAAGAAATTAACGGGTATGAAGGTGGCTAAACTTGAACTTTCTCGGATAGAATTGAACCGAAAATTGATCAGATTCAGAATCTTAGGAGGTCCAAGGACAGTTCGAAGTAATGGGAAGCGAACATAAGATAGACGGAAAGTTATTTCAAAAGCCCAAGTACCTGAATCTGAGAGTTCCAACTCAAGCAATCTTTCGTTTAAAATATTGGAATAGCTCCAAAAGCCCAACATTCAGATCAGAAGTTTGGTGAGTTTGGACTTCACCTTAGGGGACCGAACCATCTTGGGAATGGGTTTCTGATGTCGCACCCCCTACTATACGCCTATCCGTGCACCCCTTTCTTGCCTTTCATTACAAAAAATTCAGCAACACAAGCTCTCAGACGATGCGTCCCTCTGTTTTTGGCATTACTTATTTATAGTGTTTATCTTTATTACAGTATCCATAGAAAAACTAATGATGTAGGGACAAGTAGTGCCGTTACCACATGCATAATCAATGGATTAGGGGCAAGCCGAACCCTTTGAACACAGACCATCTTGGTCCACTATTCAAGGGGGAAATTTTTCAGAGGACAAGCCACTTGACTTCCCCGTTGCTTTCAAACGTGAGCCCTAGTATAGGGGATAGAGCCATTGGCCTTAATCACAGCCGTTTTTGGAATGCGCACCGCATTCGACTCGGTTAAGAATCCTAGTGGCATGTTGAATGCCTAGACAGTGACTTGGGAGGACGAGCCGTTGTTCAAATAGTGGCTTCATCCACCCAGGCAGGTCTGGTATCACCTAATGAACTCAGGATGGCTTGTATGGCTTAGGCAAATACCGATCAAGGATTCGATCCTCGAACCATGCGTGTGACAGTGCACCACATGCCACTATACCACCTTCAGATACGGATAACGGAGTTCCAAATCTGAGAAGGGACAGGGACATCTGCTATAGAAGATAGGGCTACAGTTTGAGAATTCATCACTAGGGCAGAAAAGGCATGAAAGAAGTACGAATGGCCCGAATGTCGGACGAAACATCAATGTGCCGAAAGCGAAGGCAAAGAGGTGCTGGACCGATTGAGTTACGGGCATTGCCCTCAGTGAATTTCCTGAAAATTAAAGCGGAAATGTATAGTTCAAAGGCATTTTCCATGTCGAAAGCTCATGCGAAAAAAGTCATGTACGTGTCGGACACACTCATGCACTATGATTGCAAAATAATTGAAGTTTATGTTTTTGAAGAGAGGTGATTACGGTGGCAAAATGGTTGTGCAAAATTTAATTTACGCAAAGAAAGCAACGAAGAACGCTCACCTTCTGAATATTGACGTGCACCAACGGCGTCTTTCAAATGCACTCACTTCTGAAGTGATCGACAAAACCGATAGTAATGAACTTTCTCAAGAGCTTCGCTGGCACGTTTCTTACCCCCGCTTAATGGAGTTATCAAACCTGGGAGTCCATGAATTCAATCTAACTTTCCCAGAAACAATCACAAACCATTGCTAAGGCCTATACCCTTTTCGGGATTTTCGAGAGAGAAAACTCCACAACAGACGAGCACCTCGTTGAATTTCACTGGCACGATACTGAGCTCCCATGACAGGGTATCCAGTTTGTTGGTTTACCCACTTTCCGGAAAGTAAGTCTGAATACTGATCCGCCCTTCACCCTCATTCTTAGACCTCTGGTAGCAATCACTTTGAAGAATCGGCTGCGGGTTTGCTTGCAGATTCACTAGGTGAAAAGCCGACTGCTTCACCCTACTCACTTCTTCCTGGACTTTAAAGGGCCTCCACCAAGCAGGGTGCGTGGGGTTCATATTTCATAGAGGAAAAAACGGCCTGAAAGCCTAAAATGAATTCGATTTGGAGGGATACGAAGTGTAGGATTTCAATCCTAAACTGCAGGAAAATTCTCAGTATTGGCAACAGCTCTTTGGAATTATCCTCATTTTCAGGATCAACCAAATCAAATGGAAACAGGGGGTGGTAGAGCACACGAAAACAAGTAACAAACGTGTGATTAAAAAAAAAACTCTCCTAGAGGTTTTTGCAGGATAAGGGAGAGGCTCGGTGCTGGGATGGCGAGGTGTGCCTTCAATTCCTGGCCCAGACCAAGCCATTAACCAAAGAACGCTGTGGCAGATAAAAACAATAAAACAAGCATGACTTGTTGTGAGTTTAATGGGTAGTTTAATGGGAATTGAGCCAATATCTACGAATGCCTTCTAAGAAACTGCCCTTAAAGCAAATAAAGGGACCGGCTAGAAGTGACATGGAAATGAGATTTGCAAAAGTGTTGGAAGCTTGGATGAGAAGATAAGTGGTAGCGAAAAACTTTATTCGATTCCGTTCTAGGCCTAGATGATCCGATATTTTAACTTTCCGGTCCAAAAATCTCCCACTTCGGTGTAAATCAAAGAAAACTGGGTTCACAGTACCTTCTTTTGACAGCATTGTTAAAGTATTCATTGGAAACACTTACCCGAGAATGAAAGTCCCGAGGCTACTGATTGGGGTGCATTATTACTATTACTCAGAAGTAGTACAGGTAATGCATTCCCAGAAAAGGTGAGGATGGGATACTGTACTGTTACCACCAGCAAACCGCCGAGAAGGGGGCTACCGTATGTAGCCACTAATGATTGCATCAAGATTGCTGGGCAAGACGGCGGATGAGGTGCAGTACGATCGAAATTGTCGCGTCGCAGCGGGAGGGGCGCAGCGCGCGAAGGAATGTAACAGAATGCAGTAGCAGGTAAGAAATACAGTAACAAGGGAACTAATGGTGGGAGCATGCCTAAAATAATGATCACAAATCGATTAAGCTGTATGAAGGACGTAGAGCTGCAATAGCGGCGAAACGAATGGTCCGCGACAGCCGCGTGCGGCAAATCGATTGCACAAAACCGATCCTACTGCCCATCTTCCCAAGACGCCTGCCGCCCCTGGCCGATGACGCGTAAGGTACTGAAGAAGGTAGAGAAAATACTGTAAGTCTTTGTGCTGCAATTGTAAGCGAAGTTCCAGAAAATAGAGTTCCTAGCGCAGAATAAAACAGACAGTGTATTACAATTGCAATGCTAGATCATATTTTGTTTCGTTTTTCGCATAATTACATTATATAGCTACTAGTTGTGTGATAGCCCTTTTTAAATGTGGGAATGCAATTACTCTTGTTCACAGAGAATGATTAGGGAGCATATATGATCTCACTCGAATCAATCTCCACGATTACAAAACAGAAAATAATTTAACGTTGTAGTCAATCAAGCCTTCCAACCCTCCGAAGCCGGCACAGAATTGATATCAGACTCATCCGTGAGGACAACAACATTGGCTTGTACATCGGTTGGTTATCACAAGTCGTTCTCTAGGCCACATACGTGCTCAAACTGCAACTGCGATTTTGATTAGAAGTCGAATGCGGGGCGCAAATCAACAGATGAGTTGATTGACGTCGCGGGCATTATCTTTACATCCTTCAATGTCTTCATTACGAACGAAAAATAGTCGTCACTTATACAAAGTAAAACCTTTTTGCTGCTTGAATATTATGAGCTATATTTTCATATTTTGATATTTTTGAAATTACTAAGACGCACTTATGCCTGATTGCAAAGATAAACCCCTTAGGCTGACCAAACAGCCAATTTAGCTCCTTACGATATTCGATGGAGGCATTGGGGAGCTTCATGAAGCCATCGGCAGTCGTGCTTTAACTAGCAAAGTAGACGACCACACATAGCGCTCGCACGACTCCAAGCGCAGCGATCTCGTGGTGTAGTGGTTATCACATCTGTCTAACACACAGAAGGCCGGCGGTTCGAGCCCGCCCGAGATCAAACTTTTGCAATTTTTCGACTTGTTCTTTTGGTCCCCTATAAGTATATATTCGTGATAACTCTCTCACTAATATTGCTTTTTTTTTTACAGTAAACCAAGTAACCTGACGTACTCAGTCGATTTTTTCTCTGGAATTCAGCTTAACAATCCACGAGTGCGCCCGTACAACCCCCATTTCTCAAGTAAAACTTCTTTTTCTCAGGGCAGATTACATCCTTCGAGTTGTATAGCGTAAATAAATTCTCAGAAACAATTTTCATTTAAATATTACTTCATATCAGGGTGGGAGAGTGGAAAGAAGAAAGCGATGGACGGAAGTACCAACTAGCCGACTAATAGCAATTGCTGATGTGTTGTATTTTCTTTCTGTTTTGTAAAAGTTCTAGAGAGTGTAGAGTCTT
>UZAF01019119.1:8558-26813 GCA_900617895.1 Haemonchus placei
GGGCATGTGATTCCTGTCATGTTTACCAGACGGGTAACTGCTGAAAGTTGAAACAGGGGGAGAACTTGCGTGTGATATCGTTTCCAGGTGGCCGTGGTGTAGTGGCAAATGGTGCACTATCACACAAATGTTCACAAGATCGAATCGCGACGAATCGATGTCCATCTAGACAACGAAGCGTTCCCTCCCTCCTGTATCGATCATTTGGTACCATACTCGTCCGATACGATAAAAGCACTGAACTGTACATGGGCCGACCACCGCAAGTCATTGTGTAGACATACGCATTCAATACACCACCATGATTCTGAATGGACGTCGAGTGCAACGGCGCATCCGACTTTGAGCTAATTCCTTGTTACAAATCCTCTCTTATTCGAATCCTTCCTGATACCTTCATTTTCCTGTCGTGCTGCGGTGAAGTGATTAGCGGAGACCACCCACGACCCTTCACTTTCAGCCTTCGTTGGAATGTTGGGGCGGCAAGGATAATTAGCTTGTATACGTATTTTTCTCAGTGAAGCGTGTAATGTAGTTGGGCTTTAATATCACGTCAGCATTGACGGGCCCTTCAAAAAACTGAAANCTTGTTACAAATCCTCTCTTATTCGAATCCTTCCTGATACCTTCATTTTCCTGTCGTGCTGCGGTGAAGTGATTAGCGGAGACTATTCTACGACCCTTCAGTTTCAGCCTTCGTTGGAATGTTGGGGCGGCAAGGATAATAAGCTTGTATACGTATTTTTCTCAGTGGAGCGTATAATGTAGTTGGGCTTTAATATCACGTCAGCATTGACGGGCCCTTCAAAAAACTGAAAAGCACAGACACGAGACATGAAAAGCATGCACTATGGTTTGTTTGCAATAGAGTGAATGAGCCAAAATCGTTTCCGCTTTGTCTCCGTTACATAATCAATAGCTTCAGCTGGTATCCTAACTTTTGCCCGCTGGGTTACGGTTTTCTTACTGAAACCAGGAGTTTGAAGTAGTTTGGATTCCAATTAAGGAAGAAAGTGCCGCGAGGAGTGGTGGAAGAAGAAATTTGAAGGATGCAAACGATTAAGGGGTATTGAAATGGTGGCGGGGTCGGTAGAATAGCGAGTGGGGCACTATCATAGGCGCATGGTCACGAGTTCAAAGGCCACATACGAATCCAAAATGCCACTACGATTGCGATTGGAAGTCGACTGCAGTGGCGCATCCCTCAGACGGGATCTAGCGCCCAAAGGCTTCATCCTTTACCCAGTCGGATCGCCCGTCTGAAGCAGGGTGCTTTCTACCACCTACCATCAGTCTCCTATTCCTGCCACCTGCATCGCTACCAAATTTTAAGGTCCATATCCGATTTACCATTTTTCGCAAACACCCCCTACTCGGGCGAAGTCCTCGCCCGTCACCTATTCACCAGAGCTCCCGTGCTGCCTCCTGTACTCCTACCAAATTTGAACACCTTAAACCCAACTCGGAATTCTTCACGCAATCCACGCCTCTACGAGGGGAATTGTGAAGAGTCCAGTCATGCCACCCACCAACACCATTCCCATACTGCTGCCTGTACTGCCACCAGATTTGAACCTTCTAGGTCCACGGGAACAGGAGTTATGAATTTCCAGTCAAACAAACAAACAAACACACATACACAAACAAACGAACCGACACACGAGATTATTCCCCATTAGATTGAACCCGAGTATGAAGCACATTAGCTAAGTCAGGCCGGTCCCTTCTCCTTACGTCCCAGTTTGAGCGTTGGGCGACCTTCAGAGCTTCCCTGCTAATGGTTGGCTACGGCTACGGCTTTTGCAGATTAATTTTCCTCTTCTCAAGCCATGGTCCTATGTGGTAGAGGGTTTCATGCATATTCGAGCTCTTTTTTCCCCGCTTAAATAATTCATTGATGTTGTGCCAATTTTTTTTTGTCACTTTCTGTCTGGGATGCACTCAAAAAAAAAAAACTTTACTGGCTGCATGAAAGCAGCTATTCAGGGTAACATCAGTTTGAAAACATGCTGCTAAGCTTCGCTTCATGCACTATTACAATGACGGCATGCCCTTTACTCTGCTCAATTTCATTCAGGCCATTTTCTTTCTGTCTCTGGAATATCCCGGCTCATCATTCTAAATCGTATTACCACATATACATATGCAGAATGCTTCCTCACGCCCCGTCTAGACAGAAAAAAAGTTTATGGCCTCACATTGAGGACAGAATTGACAGTTCACGTTGGAAATGATTTCTTAGATTTCTGCCTAAGATGAGCCTGTCACCTCCAAGAAAGGCTTAATGAACGCTGCCTGGGCAAAAGACAATTGAGGAAGGGCGTAATAAGGGCCCCAAAACAGGCTTTGCCGACGTACACACCCAAGGCGAAGTTGCTAATCGATGTAAAAGCTGTAGAGGTCGCTGGGGAACTCACATCATGCTCACAGGCAGCGTATTGTAGCGAGCTATATACGATGGAGCGCAGGTTTGGACAGCTCGTCCAAAACGCCTTCCGCTTTACGGCTTTTCTCGTAACATTCTCGTCCAACTCCAGATTTTACGTTCTTTTGCCTTTAAGCACCTTTGAGCAACAGGACACTTCTGAGCTTTGCTTTTCGCACATATCTTTTGTGATTCGGATCCATTTTGATTGAAATTGCAGGAATTTGAGTTGGAATTTTCGTTTCATCATTCATCTCGGCCATCTGTTGTGATCTGCATTCCTTTACTCCCCAACTGTAATTATGAGGCGGCTCCAATTCTGCGAATACCGATGATGAGATGTGGAAAAAAGTCCAAATCAATTGAAAACCAAGCAACTATCATTCACTCACTACTCACTATTAGGTTTCCATTCAAGGGAGATATTGCTGATACCATGTCCATCATTCGGACCTTACATATGCTCGTTTAATGATAATGACCAAAACGTTCCGTTGCCCCTTCTGGAACCATGCGTTCGCTTTGACCGAAACTTCTTGAAAAGGATGATCTGCATTTTTTGTTTAAAGTGTTCATTTAAGGAACGTGTTCTTCACAAAAAAGTTGGCTGGTAAGGGTAAAGGAAAAAGCCTTCACGCACTGATCACTCCCGTTCAAGGGATTCGACATTCTTTCAGAATCGTAAAAGACAGTGTGAGTGTCCATGCAGTGACTTGCGGTAGCCAGCCAGTCGCAAGGTTAGGGGATCGAATTCCGGGTAAATATCTACCCAGGCCAACCAAGCCTTCCATCCTTCCGGAGTCAGTTCATTGGTACCAGACACGTTTGAGAGGATAAAAGCACTGACTTGTATGTACTATTGCCACTGCAAGTCATTGTATAGGCTACAAACGCATTCAATACGCCACTGCGGTTCAAATGGAAGTCGAATGCGTGAGCGAATCCCTCAGACGAGATTGGTCAACGCCCTGAACCTTGTACTTTCAGACTTAATGTAAGAATGAGTTGGGTTGGTTATGTTTTTTTTTNTTTTTTTTTCGGTTTGATTCGAGTCGGACGAGTTAGTCTTCATCCAGACAAAGCCTTTAAATCGAGAAATTTGGTCTCAAAACACCAGAAATGAGATGGTGAGGATCCTTCTTCCAAGTGAGACAAACGCTGAAAAAGAAGGTGGTCCAAGGCGATTGAGTGGTGTGGCACGGTAAAGCCGTTATTCCTGAAAAAGTGCTCCATATTAATAAATTCCTTCATTCCTTCAGGTTTTCATTCCTCGTTAGATGAAATTCTGCTGTCTTTTTGATGCTCTTCCAAATAGGAAGCTATCCATCAATGGGAGCTTCTAAGGATAGGTTCAGCAGATTGCCATAAATCAATGCCTGCCAGGAATGCATGGAATACAATTTAAATTGCTTGAAAGCCTGAAAATTCACCAAAGCATGGGGAGCTCGCCTTTTCATCAACCTTTAGTGTAACGTTCGCATTTTTCTTCGAACATTGGAGTGAATGCCATCAGAACCATCGCAATTTTAAAAAGAAGGACTTTTATCCCGACTCAAGGCTACATCTGAAGTCCTCTTCACCGCTGAAAGCACCGTTCACAGTAAGAACAGGATTTCTGGGATTCCCCTTTATGTTGAATCTGTAGCTCCCAAGATACCTCGTGGGGCACTGTTGGGTCGGAAATCTACCCGACAGGCTTTATAAGCTCTGAAACCTTATTGGCCAACGTATGCACCCGAAAGTGGCCGTGTCGTGACGAGTTTATTGACGCCGTTCGGATACGGACGGATAGTACGGTCATGTGGGAGACACTCAGACGGTCACAGGCAAAAAATCTCGTACAACCTCTTTTCTAACTACCCTTTACGCCTTAAATTTCTTAAAATTCACCAATTTCCGCCCTTTCATAGCCATTTTTGCACTATTTTGCACCGTAACTTCATTATTTCACCTGAGCTAGATACCTTAAAATTATGCTGAACTACCGGGCCTTCCTAAGATGAAAAGCAGAATTCTCACTTCTTACGCCGCGTCTTTCTTCAACAGTGAAGTTCTGAGCCTTTAAATTGATTCCCAGCGATTGCGCACATTCTTCAATGAAATTGAATTATCGGAGATGTCACTGAAAACCATTGGAAGTGGTGTGGAAAGTCAATTCCTTTATCATTATAGAAAATTCTTCGTCTGCATGGGTTGGGCTTCACATCTTTTGATCGTATTTGATATCAGCTTGAAAATTTTTTAACTCAGAAAAATTTGAGTCTTATCGATTACTGTAGATTCGGTGTTGGAATCATTACTTTCTAAACGTATGTATGTATAAGTAAAAACCGTTCGCCAATATTAATTTTATTAATTTTGTTACTTTTTGGCTACGAATATCAATAGCCACTATTTTTTCAACCAAGAATACCCCTGGGGCTCATGGCTTGAGGCTGATATCGAATTATCGGCATTTCCGCTAGGTTTTGCATCGTTTATCAAAAGTTTCATCAGACGTAAAGGCATCGTTTACGATAAAAATGGTTTTTGAGATTTCCCTATAGTATGAATTTATATGGTCGTTATATGGTCAGAAAACGTCCTAGACAAGGCAAAATAAGGGGCCAGAGATTGTGTCGTGTGAATGCCACACCCATTATGGACGAGTTTAGACGGCTTGTGGAGGCTGACGTTCATATAGGATGTTCTAACAACATTTCATGACCCATGGCGACAGTGAAAGGCAGTTCCGGACAATTTCGGCTTGATGTAGTCATCTCTTTTGAGCAATGGAAGCAAGTTAAATCTCGTCCAAACACCCCTTATATGCCATTACCGTCACGGTGATCTCGTAAAACCTCCACTTCCGCTACTTTTAAAAAGCCTTCAAGTAGACGGATTTTCTCGCTCCCTTCGCCACCGATGTACTCCTTTATATCAACACTTTCGCTTTTCAACCATGATCAGGGTACCTCAAAATTATCGTCAACTGTGCCTTTAATTTACTGGTACTGGTAGGATGTAAATGTACATTTATTGTGAACAATTTTGATGATTCGTATTCCATCGCTTTCGAATTTCAGCAACCACCATAAGACGCACTTCCCCAGCACAGTCCCCTAACCTCGTGACTACGAAGGTAGCTGGAATTTCTCCTTCATTTCTTACAACTCCTCCAATTACTCGGCACTCCATTACTCTAGTTTCTTTACTCCAGCGCAGCCAGAAAGACCAAGTTCAGGCTTCATTTTGTCTCGTAATTAATTTCTCCTATTTAAACCTTTCTTTTTTTTCGCTTACTCTTCTGGCTGCTTCCCTTTTTCTGCTTCTTAGAACAGCCGCAAATGTAATTATTGAAGGTGCTGTTACTGCTATTACTGCGGCATATCGCCTCGAAAGCTCGCCTCTATATGTTTCCTACTTCTGATTTTTTTCGGTTTGATAATATTCGTATTGAGCCTGGCTATCTTTCTGGAGGAAATTCTTCGTTCCCAGAAGTATTCTATCAAACGACTCTTGGTGGGCAAATATCTCGGGCCGACAGCTCCAATATTGCATATTTTTATCGAAACATTGGTGCCCGGGAATTCTTCCTGGGGCAAAGCGCCTTACACATCACAAGTAGGCTTCGTTGAACTGCACTACACTGGAGTGGCTTNTTTTTTTTCGGTTTGATAATATTCGTATTGAGCCTTGCTATCTTTCTGGAGGAAATTCTTCGTTCCCAGAAGTATTCTATCAAACGACTGTGGGTGGGCAAATATCTCGGGCCGACAGCTCCAATATTACATATTTCTATTGAAACATTGGTGCCCGGGAATTCTTCCTGGGGCATAGCGCCTTACACATCACAAGTAGGCTTCGTTGAACTGCACTACACTGGAGTGGCTTGGAACTGATTGTGCGAGACTACTAAGTTGTAAACAAAGTTATGGAGGGACGAGCCAAATAGTAGAACCTGAGCTCAATTTTCCATCCCGTGGACACTGTTTCATCTTTGGCACGAGCTGCAAAGAAGCGTGACAAATGGCCCCCGCTATCACGGGCATTGTCCGGGGATTAGATCCATGATCGATTCGTCTGGGCGATCCAGGCTTTTCACTCCCTGACTGGCCACCGCAAGCCATTGTATAGGCCACATACGCATCCAACACGCCACTACGATTCTGATTGGATTCGGATGCGGAGCGCATTCCTTAGAAGGTGTCGCTCAAGACTTCATCCTTAATGCTTATTTTTTCTGTAGAAAGAGGGTAAAACTGACACCATAATAACTCGCTTTGAATAATATCACGCAAACTTTAACCTCAGCGTCCCTTCGGACTACGTGGTACCCCTGCTCAGTTAGCATGAAAATGTCTCTATTCATGTCCATCACTGGGATTAGGGTCAAAACTTGTTCTGTCGTAAAAGGAACAGACAGCTACTGTCATGTATCACTTCAGTTGACGAGAAATATTTCACAAGGAGGCTCCACTGCGAAAAAAAAAGAACATTTGCAACGCAAGTGCAACAGGCATGCACAGAAGGTTCATTAGAAAGCTCATAAAATTGCCCGAAACTGTTTCAAGTGATCGTTAGCCCTTTATGAGCAGCTTTCATAGAATGCAACAGCTTCGACCGGCCGCTTACCTTATTAACCTAATCACTGCCGTTAAAACTCAATGGTTGCACGTCCTGTATTGGATTAGGCTGTGCATGGAGTTGCCTCAGTTGAGAGACTGGAGCCTGAAGAAATCGCTTTGCTTCACCCCTGTTTCATAATCAGTGGTACTATGAGCCTGTATGGCGGAGATGGTGTAGCGGCAAATGATGCACTTTCACACACGCAGGATCACCGGTTCGAATCCTGGTTCGGTATCCGCCCGGGCCAACGGAACCTTCCATCCCTCCGGGATCGGTCATTTGGTACCAGACTCGTCTGGGAGGGTAAAAGCACGGCTTGTATATCGGCTGGTCACCGCAAGTCATTGTATAGGCCACATACGCATTCAATGGGATACTACGATTCTGAGTAGAAGTCGAGTGCGGGGCGCATCGCTCAGATGGGATTGATCAACGTCCAAAGAATTGGCCTTTCCATGAGTTCCATATCGTTTCCTTGCGAAAACTGGAAGGAGAACCTCCTCCGTTCGCCCGGGGTTGCCAGTACTTTTTCGCCGTTATAATTTCTGATCGGATTACTGATACGGATCGTTCCCCATCTACTATTTATCCATCTGCTGCCAGTTACTGTATGCTTTGACGAGCAGGGAGAGTGGATTTAATAGAGAGTTACGAGAACAGATTGATTAGCGAAACTTTCTCCATTATTTCATGGATAGCCCATAAATTGGCTTTAGTACCCACTCAGAGCCACTCGACGATATTGTTTTGAAACTGTTGATTGTTTGATTTCGAGAATGTTCTCGTTTACTTGAGTTGTTCAATGCCGATCGCTTTCAATTAGCGTCATTTCGTTTTTCGCTGTCGGCTCAGTCCATCGTCCCTAATATGGTGCACTGCCAAGTCTGCAATTATTTCTGCTGATTTTTCCAATCCACTTATGAGAAGTTTATTTCAAAATGGTGCTCTTCTCGTACAAAACATGTATCGTTTCCTCCATTTTGGAAATAATAAAGCATAGTCTTCCGACAAATATTTTCAATGATAAAATAGCGTACGTAAAAAATGAAAATGGAGTGGGGAATTATGAGGTTGGATTAGGTCTCGGAGGATGGATTGGAACGGGCAGTAGGAACGGTCTTGTTTGATCGATCCGCCGCACGCGGCTGTCGCGGACCATTTGCCTCGTTTAACAGTTCTAGCGTTCTTCATACAGCTCAATCGCTATGCGATTATTAATTATGCATGATTCTACTGTTGGTTCTTTTGTTTCTGAATTTATCACTCCCTGGTGCATTGTGTTACATTCCCTCGTACGCGGCGTCTCTCTCGCCGCGACGCAACAATTTCTTTCCTACTGCACCATACCCGATTAAGAGCACCTGTACGTGTGAAAGGTTCTTTATCCGCCCAAAAAAGTCTGGTATCAACCAACCAAACCCAAGAAAATGGAAGGCTTGGTTGACCGTTGCTGATGTTGATTGGGAATTTGATTACCGTCGTATTACATTTGCTAGTGAAGTCACTTAATACACCCAGTTCCGCCCGAGTAAATAAATTCGAAAAGCAAACATGAAAAATCAAAATATGTCCTTTAGGTACATACCGATAGTCCTGCACCATATCCTAACAGTACGGACTTGTAGACAGATCAGTTTTGTGATGACGTAGAATCGTGGTAGAAACATCCCTAAAATCGGTTTACCAGGTATTGGAAAGGTCCCAAATGTATGTCTACAGTAAATATAGGCGATCTCCCTCAATTCCGCTCTCCCGGTTTTTTGGAAGGATACCCAAGTTTCTCCCATTATGAAAGTAGGACGTAAGAAATTGCCTGCATGGCCAGTAGTTTAAATGAATCAGAAAGGCAAGCTGCAAAGGGTCGCTCAGAGAAACCTGTCCAGCATCAATTTGCTTCTACAAAAATCACCCTCCATTTATTTCAAAATTTTCCTCTATATTTTTTCAATACGGCGTTCTGCATTATTATGGCACGGGTATGTGACATTACGTTCGTCCGAGATGCGCGCGGCAAGTTGCGCGGCGAAGTTCGTAACGATTCCAACAATTTTAGCGCCTAGCATTGGGGCCCAAATTTGAAGTAGAGTAGATTAGAAGGATCATCTGACTCTACTAAACTACTTCACTTAGACTTTGTGCCCCAAAAATTGGCGTGAGAGTCGTTCAAATCGTCACGAACTTCGCCGCGCAAGTTGCCGCGCGCGCCCTCGAACGCACNTAATGCCCACCCCCTTTACGGCACCCGCCAATCGTTGATCTCGTTACTCCAAATGGGGAGATTAGTTCCGGGTATTTGGTCCCCACACATCCCATTGGCCGCTTTCAGAGTCCACGATTTGGCCCGCGAGCGAGCGATTGAGGGCGCATCTTGGTCGAAACCGTCAATCGCTCGCTCGCAGGCCAAATCGTGGACTATGAAAGCAGCCATTGTGCGTATGCACCTACAGACTTATAGCAGGAATATACCTCCTTCCTATTTACAATTTTCGTTACACCGAGATTCGGAGAGTGACCCTTCACGACCAAAACTTTTGAAAATGGGATTCTCGGACGCATCGCGTGCAGATCCTTATTTCAGTATTTTCCTTGGGTGAGGGCACAATTCTTGAAAGAAATCGTTTCTGAGATTTCTCTTTAGGATGAACATGTGACCCCTAAGAATAGCACAAGGGCGTTGTAGGATCGAAGAACGGCCTAGGTAGGGTGTAATAAGGTCCCAAAAACCGGCCGAGCCGACGCACAAACCTATGCTAAGCTCTTAAGGCGTTGTAGAAGCTGTAGAAGTTGCACCATTCGCACCGGGACACACACGTTGCACGCAGGTAGCTTACGGTAGCCATTTGTACGCAATGACACACACACTTGAACAGCTCGTCCAAATACCCCTTCCATGCAACTTTTGCCGTCACATCCTCGTCCAAACCTTGGTTTTACTACTTTCTACCTCTTGAGCCTTTTTTCCAATTATGTCGATTTTCCCATTTCCTTGCCGTCTTTGCGCTTTTCACTTCCATTATTTGCGATTTTAGTGAACTGTGTCTCTGAGTGACAAAATCCGATACCCTGTACGTACAAACTCTTTAGAATTTATATTCTTTCGGAGGGTTCGTGAAAGCGATTGCACATTGCAATTGGTACAGCAATAATCTGTATGGATCTGTCCGATTTTGACATAGTCATAAGCGGTTTATAAGGCTCGCAACGCCCAAGCCTGTACTACAGGCCACTAGTACACCTCTCATATTTCCATATCGGGTTATTCGCTCTTTGTTCTTACAGTATGCAGCGGTTTAACCTCACCAGCTTTGAATAGAAAATGAAGTTATATGCTATTTGTCGCAGATATTTGAATAGTGTGAAGTTCTTTTTGTCTTGATCGGTTTCAAATGGTGTCTCAAAGCTCTTCTTATTTCAATTGGTTTCAGATGATGCCTCATTCCCAATGGATAGGCTTAGCCATCAAACGATAGCCATCACATTATTTCACATATATTGGCCGCAGTTTGAAGGATGATTTGAAAAACTTGTCAATTGGCCCTCGCTCTCTGACCATATGTCCAAGTTGTGACGTTCATCGATACCCCATTGGACTCGGCGGCTCGTTGCTGTTGATTCGGCAATTTGATGATGACGAGTGCTAAGCCTCTCATGTTACACTTGCTGCCAGCCATGTGATATCCGATGGATCCACTATGTTCTCTAGATTCCTTCCGTCAAGTGTACCACTTTAGTTGACCACCTCTCACTTTCACTTCCCCTCTGAAGTGTGAACGCTATTTTTGAAACTACCGTAGTCGCTTTCATAACTTCATAATATCATTGAGAGCAAGTAAAAAAGGCTTAGATACTCACAGATTCCCTTTCACGACCGATTCCTTCCCAATATCCTCTGTAACTAGCCCAAGATCGTTTCAATAGAAGGATTCCTTGTAGTACTATTATAGTAAAATAAAGTGAGTCTTTACTCCTCGAAAAGTTTCAAAGGACCGTTATCTTCGGTCTGCATGCTGACTTTTGACTTTCGCCTAAGCTCGATTATGTTAGGTCTTCCCTACGGGAAGAGCTTCAAGCTCATTCAGTGGCGGTTAAAGGCCAATGCATCAGATGGTGACGGTGTAACTGATACTAAACCTTGAATCGTCAACTTTTGGAAAGAAATGGCTGGTTAATTGGGATTGGAGATGCTTAGATACTGCAGGATCGGATTGATCTTCTACGAAAGGGTAGTGATCATGGCTGATCTCTTTTTTCCCATAATGTAAGTGAATTAAAGCAGTGATCAACATTTCGGGCATTTTTTCATTATAAGAAGGCCTGGCAACTCAACGATGTACCCTCTGTGACTAAGCCAAAGGCGTTTGGCTAGGTATTCACTGCAGCGAAAGGAAAACTAGTGAAAGAGGAAAACCAGAGAAACTACGAGGAATTTTCTTTTCTAGGGGGTTTCAGGACCGGTTTTTGTCTCGAGAGGGTTTCATGACCATTTTTTGTCTTCACTGGTGGTTAGTGCGATTGAATGTAAAAGTGATATAAGCATGGGGTGGCCCTTGTTTGTTAGATTGACTAGGTAAAAAGGGCACCAAAATTATCAAAAATGGTAATAACATTGTGAAATTTGCGAAAAACCACCGATTTCGACTTTGATCTCATGATTTTCCGTGCGGACTTTGAAAACTCTGCAAAGCTCAATCAATTTCCTAGGTTTTTCTTCTTCTTTTGTATTACAAATCTATCACTTCTGGTTTTTGATCAGTCAACTTGATCAGTTTCTGAGCAATGCGGTAGTCGTCATTACTCAGCTTGGCTCCCAAGAGTTTCATATGTGTCTCGCTTGGAAGCAACTGTCAGGACGACAATCAGAAAGTGATTCGTCTTCACTGGTGAACCCCACTTCTTGATGCTCAACAGACGAGAGAGGAAGGAATAAGCCGCCATTGTATATTGCAAGGTTCGAAAAATCTTTTTTCCGGACCTATCTTATCGTTCTTTTCAAAGGCAATACCTTCAAGTGAAAAACAGCAGGAAGAGTATGGTGGAGGGAGATGGACTTTTTCTCACTAAAGGCACAGTTCACGATAAAAATGGTTGCTGAGATTCCTCCAAAGGATGAGTTTGAGGCCCCCGAGTATACCATATCTGGCACCACTAGGCCGGAAAATGGTCTAGCTAGGGAGTTATAAAGGCTCAAAGATTGGCCCGTGTGCATCTTCGGACGAGTTTCACCTGCATTGTAGAGGCTGCACCGATCACAATGGAACTCATGTAGGAAGTTCAAGCAACTTGTCATGACCTATAGCGGCAGTGAAAGACAGTTCTGTCAAGTTCTGGCTCGATGAAGTCAGCTCTTTGAGCAATTAAAATAACTGAAATCTCGTCCGAACACCCCTTCCATGCTATTCCCGTTATGGTAATCTCGTCCGATCTCTATTTTTCACTATTAAGGAGCCATATTTTCCTCGAAATCGTCGAACTCTCTCGCTTTCTTCACTACCAATGAGTTATTTTCAACCTATCTCCCGCTTTTCGAATAAAAACGGGTACTTCAAAAGTATCGAGAACAATGCCTCTGAACTCTGTCCTATTCGAAGGCACATTTCGTATGGTGAAGCTCAGACATAAAAGCGTAGGTGCTACACAGTTGGATTTAAAAACCAAAAGATCTCAGTTCGCAACTGGTCCCAGGTGATACACCAACTGTGCGGTGAGCTCACTTATCTGCATTCTATCATTCCGAAGCACAGGCACCGCTATGATGTGCCGTCAGCGAGAGAGAATAGAGTGCTAAAAACAACCACTTGTTGAATCAATCTTATTGAAACGTTCTGACGCCATCATACTTGGAGGCAGGGCTACCCGTGAAGGCGTTTAAAAAGGTTCTTGCCATCAGCTACTCTCTGCCAGGCTCATTTCAGTACCGTCGCACGAAGCTCTTCCTGGAACTTAGCTATCCTTTCGCAGACTCTTCTACAGGGTCACATTATCCAGACCTCAAGCTGTCTTTGATGATTCTTGACAGTTTTGTATGAGACTTGAACTTCTTCAAACGTTTCAAACACTTGTCCGGCAGTTGTCATGCTCGGAAGGTCACGTACATACTGCGGGCTAGTGGTCCCTACTAGCCACGTGCTGAAGGGAATACATCTCACTCGTCAGGGTTCCAGGCTTTTGAGGAGCTAAACATGCGCTTGACTACGTACTTATGACATCCAGTACTCTTGCAGGCTATGAAGTTAGAGCTCAACCAGCCCATTCCCCTAGAAATGGCCTCTGTACAGTACTCGTTTCAGAAATCAGCGCTTGAGTTTTGTTTTCATCTAATAACTCTGTGAGGGATCCACTTTGGAGTGGAAGCTCTTTTCAGAAGGCATAGTACTGAATTCTGCGGTCTACCATGCCGTCCGAAAGCTCTGAGGTGTTTGGGTACGCTGGGTTTTTTTCAGTAAATGAAGAGAAAGGCCTAGGCTCTTACGATAGCAAATAATATCATCCACGACCGCTCGTCCTACTATTCTATTGGTTGTTTTTGATAGTAAGCACTGCTATAATGAGCTTCGCAGAGTACGAGGAATTCGTAACATGTCGTGGTTGGTCGCTGCTCGTTGTGTGATTACTGGCTAATTTATTGTCCTTGAAGTTTTTAAGACTAATATATGACCTCATTTACGCACCAAATCGGCCATAGCAACAACCATAATGGTAAATTACCTTCCAGCGAGCCTTCTATGACACCGGCATCGGTTGATTGGTAAAAGACTCGTATGAGAGGATAAGGATCCACTTCTACATCGGCTGGCCACCGCATTTCATTTGGTGATATACGCTATGTACGCTTTCAGAAGGCCTCCACATTCTGAATAGAAGTCGAGTGTGGGGCGCATACCAGAAACGTTATTGATTATTTCGGCAATCTTGATGCTTTCAGAAGTTATCCTAAATCGCCCCCTTTTCCTGAAGGAGGAAGGGCGTAACGTTGAGAAATAGAAATCTTCAAACTTCTTCAAAACAATACTTCATCCAAAGACTAACAGACACGGAAATTTCCCGATAATATCAAGGACTAGTAAGGGAATATTATTGAAAGCCCCGTAGGACTACACTGCAAACTTTCCTTAAAAGGCAGGCTTTTTGCATTTCTAATGTAATTTTTCAGTGCAATTGCCTATTTTTAGTTAAATTCCTGTAATATTGTTTATGTGAAAGGTCAGTCTCCCAATCTTTTCGAGGCTGCAGCGTACTTTGAAGTAGCTGTGAGATGCCAACTGGCTGAAATATTACCTGTCTCTTGACTTTTCTGATTCAATTATGTATGTTGATTAGTGAGCCATCCCACATTCTTCCAGAGAATTTCTCGTTACCTCTGATTGAACTAATTCATCCTTGCCGTTACACCACAGAGATCGGAAGCTGTAAACCTACGTGAATGTGTCGCAACGAAGTTTTGTTATTACCAATTCTTTCGATGTCTATAATAAGAGAAGGAAGTTACTCAACAGGCAATGCTTTTCATGGCCTCTACTGCTTTAAAGGCACAGTTCATGATAAAAATAGTTTCTGTATTTTCCTTATTGTATGAATTCGAGACTTTCCCTTATGCCTTACCTGTCTTTATAATGGCAAAAAAACGTCTTGTATAGGGCACAATAAGGGACCAGAGATTGTATCGTGCGAATGCCACACCCCCTAGTGGACGAGTTTCAGCGGCTTTATAGAGAACGCACCATTCACAAGTTAACCAATGTGAGAAATTCAAACAACTTGTCTTGACTCATCGCGACAGTGAAAGGTAATTCTGGAAGAGTTATGGCTTGATGTAGTCAGTTCTTTGCACGATGGGAGCCAGTCAAATCTCGTCCGAACACCCCTTGCATGCATTCCTTTCACGGTGATTTCGTACAACCTCGACTTCCGTGTCTCCTAAAAAGCTTGAAGTAGGCGGATTTTCTCGCTCTCTTCGCCACCGATGAGCTCCTCTTCAACAACACTTCCACATTACAACCTATGAAGGCAGAGATAATGATAAAATGGGCTCTGGCACTTCCCATAGAACGAATTTTAGGCCCCTCTGATGAAATTCAGATAAGTTTTCATGTCCATAACGACAGTGGAGGGCAGTTCTGTACAGTTCTGGCTTGATGTAGTCAGTTCTTTGCGCAATTGCAACTACCGAAATCTCGTCCAAATCCCCTTCCATGTTATTTCCGTCAGGGTAATCTATTTTCCCCACTTTTCAGGAGTCTTAATTCTCTCAGAATCGGCGAATTTTCTCGCTTTTCACTACCAATGAACTATTCAACCTTTATTTCCGCCTTTCGGCTAAAAAGGGGTACACCAAAATTATGAACTGTGCCTTTAAGTTTTCATTTGAAAGTACTCTAGGATTCTATAGATTATAGCTGTTTCATTTTTCGTATGGTCATTCACGTTTTTACCCATAGAGGCAGAACGGTTTCCACATTGATGGATGTGTGGGGAGATAGGGATTGCCATAAAATTCTCATTCAAATTGCTTCACTGGGGATACCAAAAACACTCCATAAGCCTTCACTGAAAACAGAAATGGTATTGAATTGTTGTTCGACAACTCTCTATTCTCTTCTCCACACAACGGTCGGCTTATCCACACGCCTCTAATAAGCTCTTCCACTGATGAAGACACTATACTCATCATATTCAACCTCGCTGAGCCTACGCTGACATTCAGGGCGGACGAGTTCTCACGGTGTTGTAGAAGCTGTATAGGTTGCATAATGTGCACCCGAACGCACACCTTGCACGCCTTGCAAGCAGGCAACTTATTGCAGCCGCCAGGTGTATGCAATAGAACGTACATTTGAATAGCTCGTCCAAATATCTCTTCTTTCATGCAACTTTTGTCGTCACATTCTCGTCCACCCCTACTTTTACTTCTTTTTTGAAGCCTTAATTTTCGTCAAAGATGTCGATTTCCACGTTTTCTTCGCCGCTTTTCAAATATTCTGGACTATCACTTTATTACTCCCAAAACTATATGCCCCAGAATTACCGTGAACTTTGCCTTAGACAGACCTTAATAACACGTCCATTTTTGGGTGTGTATGTCTTTTAAGCCGCTTTTGGAGTCCTTATAATGCCCTGTCGAGGTAGTCTTTCGATTAGACGATGTCCCACACGCTATTATTGGGGGCAGCAGATTCATCCTAGAGGGGATTCCCTTAATGATTTCCTTTTTTCCCAAACTCATACTGAGCGGTAAATATAGGGGTTGCGTTCGGGAAGGCTTCAACCCAATTCACTTGTCATCACGAAAAATGACATGTCTGGACATGACGTCACCCAACGTGACTTGTCGAGACCTGAGTCAACGCAACCACTACGCAACGCGACAGCTGACGCTTACGCTACCAAAGTTCGATCACGAACAACGTGCCGAATCCCAAGCTCCTTTCTCTGACGTCATTTTTGATGGGTGGGTGAGGTTGCTGGGGTCAACGTTCTTCGTTGTGAGCCCTTCTGAACACGTGTTCATCTTTCATACATTCGCTTTGTCTTCTTCGAATGAGGACTGCGGAATGACGGGAATTTCCCCAAAAAAACCCAGACCCATTAGCTGCCTTTTTGTGTCATTGGTGTCATTTTACCCAAGCTTGGAATTCGAATAGACACAAACAGCTTTGTTCTATTATCTATTCGTTTGTAGGCATAGTTCACATGGAAAATTCACTGCTCTCTGAGATTCCTCTGGACCTGTAGTAGCTGTGGGACTTATACCATTAGCACCTTGACCCACACCTTGCACGCAGACAGCTCATTGCAGCCTGCTGTTTGCAGTGGCGTGGACATTTGGACAGCTCGTCCAAGTACCTAGTCCAACTTCTATTCGCTACAATCTCGTCCAACCCCTGATTTAACTCCTTTCTCGAAGCCTTGTATTTCTGTGGATAAGCCGATTTCTGTGTTTTCTTCGCGACTTTTGCACTGTTCTGGATTATCACTTCCATTATGCGTCTGAAATTAGATACCAAAAACTATCGTGACTTGTGCCTTCAAGTTCCGCTGTAATTCATCCGTTCAGTTGCACAAGTATTTGGGATTACGGTGTCCTGAACGATGGAAATCATCGTGCAACCTTCGTGCAAATGAAAATCATGAAAGAGAAGGGCTAAAGTCTCTAAAACTAACCAACCTCGCCTGAGGGATGCGTCACGCATCCGACTTCCTTTCAGAATCGTGGCGGCGCAACGAGTGCGTGTGTGGCCTATACGATGGCTAGCGGTGATCATTCGATGTACAGTCAATGCTTTTATCCCCCAAACGACTCTGGTGCCACTCAACCGACCCCGAAGAGGTGGAAGTCTTGGTTGACCTGAGCAGGTTGCAATCCGAGGTTCGGTTTCCGTACATGCGTATGTGATAGTGAGCCTTTTGCCGCACCACCACCTATGCCTAGTTGAAAATTGTGGGACTAAGGGTTAGATGAAGAATCTTCCACATCCTTAGGTAGAAAACAGCGCTCACACCTACAAATAGCAGCTATTACTTGACGTTTGGTTTCTATAGCTGATAACCTGGGTAACTCTCTCGATCAGGATGAGGAATGACGCCGCTCAAATTTGAAAAGTGCCTGCCACACACAGCATATTTGGGCGAATTGCCCAAAAGTAGATGGCCCGGGGCGTTTGCCCACATGGAGTTGCGACATTCACGGAATCGCGTCATAACTCAAATGCACGCGCCTAAATGAAGGAATGACCGAACACCTAATCAAATGTCTCAGAGTATCCTGGTCAAAAGTCAAGTGTGTGGCGCATTATCGAGGCACTAGACGAGGAATACTGCTATGGATGTTGTTCAAAAACGTAATCACAGCAAATTGAGTGTGAAAGTTTGATGATGAAAAGAAATGGTGAAGAGACACGTGAGATAATGTTTACTGGGGAAACCAAAGCTTCGACGAACGTGGGCCCTATTGAAGTTGATGAATGGGTTATGTCATGCCAGTTGCGTACGCCACGACAGATGCGCTGCGTTTTCAATTACTTCACACATTCATTTCCTGCACACAACCCCTTTGGCTCCCACTGCCAACTTCTTCGTGCCTTCCCTACTTCTTGATGACAACTGTCAGTTGAAGAGGCTAGCACCAGCACGAACATTTAAAGCTCGCTAGCCTGGCTTCAGGTTGGGTCATTCCTCCAGAATTTCACTTCTTATGACTTCGATTGGTACTTTAATTCTTTTTTTTT
>UZAF01019120.1:0-26807 GCA_900617895.1 Haemonchus placei
TTTGCCCCAGTCCAAGTAACTACTGACGTCGGTTGGACGTCGACCGGACGTCGGGGTCAGTTGCCATAATTTTTTACATCCCGTAAAAAAAACTGAAGGACATCCGGGAGTAATAGACGCACCGGAACACTCGATTATCAGGAACGGTGCCACTAACGTGGTCTGCTGACTAACACACCACGGCTTTTCCCCATACAAGGATGGAAATTCTTTTTATCATGTCTCTTGAAGCTCAGCTGATTTTGTTCTCGAAGCACTTTGATTCCAGAGCACATCCTAAGATTAAGGTGTCATTTCCCAAGCGTCTTGAGACCTTCCCACTGCAAATAGCGTCTGACCCAGACAAATCAGATTTCTTCTTACCAGATTTTGTTTGGGAGCTTGCCTCCCTGTTCGAGCCCTGACACCGCCTACGATTTCGTCAAATTCCTAGTTAGACGTTAGCTAACACTACTCCCAACATGTTCACCCTCTCTCTTATGGAAAACCTATCTATCTATAACGTGGAGACGGGAGACGGGCGTTAGGAACTTTTCGCCGTCGTAATCGATTTGCCGCACGCGGCTGTCGCGGACCACACATTCGCTATTATTACAGCTCTAGCGTTCTCCATACAGCTCAATCGATATGCGATCATTAATATAGGCATGAGTCTACTGTTAGTTCTTTTGTTCCTGTATTTTTTACCTGCTGCTGCACCCTGCTATACTTCTGCTATACTCCTTCGCGCGCGGCGTCCCCTCGCCGCGACGCGACAATTTCAGTCCTACTGCACCACACCTCTTTTCAGTTCCTTCTTGAAAACTCAGAGTCATCCATGTTCATGTTCTGTCAGGTAGGAGCTGTGCTCTCTGTGCCATTTTATCGCCATTGTTAGGACCCACTCCTTTTCATTGTAACACTTGCAGCTGCTTCTAATCGTGAATAAACCATGTGCAAAGACGATAGCATCTAGTGGCCTCAGGCCCACCGAGAGCTTCACTTTTTCGGTATCGACAACTTGCTATAGGAATAATGGACCGCTGACTTGTAGTCAACGAGGAATTGGGCATTCGTACAAGTCCGGGCGAACTTAAGATCGAGTTCAAGCTCTGCATTCGTTTCCCCTGAGATACTTCTGGCAGCCATTGGGTTCCATTGAAAGGTAAATGGGTCTGTTCACCGGCGATCTCTACCATTACATCAATTATTGTCAGTTCATAGGTTCGCTTCATTTTTTGGAGTTTAAATATAAATTCCCCTCGAATAATAACTTTCTTTCGTAGCCTCCACGTAAACCTCTCGAAAGTTTTGGTTACCTTCAGATATCATAGTACTGAAGGACAACATAGAGCGCTTATGTTTTTCAAATCCTAATGATATTTGATGATGTATGTTGTTCTGCGAAAACCGAACCGTTTGAGGAGCTTTTTTTCATCCTGCAGAGAGTCTTAGTTTTGTTCATATTTCTTTTATAATGTCAAAAATACTCAATGATCAAGTCACAATAACATTTTACACTGTCAATTGTAAACTCTATGGCTGCTTTCATTGTCCACGATTTGACCAGCGACCGATCGCGCGATCGGTCGCTGGCCAAATCGTGGACTATGAAAGCATCCTATCCACTCGTTGAAAAAATCGTCTTACTTCAAGATTACCCAAAAATTTGCAACGAGCGCTTACGTTACTCCAAAATTTCTATCTGTGCCTCTCACGTGGTTGAACAATCAGCCTGAACAACTTATCATGTTGTGGAAGCCATTCTAATTATGTCCTCAGGATGCTCTGCTTCGGGGCGCCAATGTAATTAGAATCAATTGTCTATGGAAAAGACCATCATTTGCAGCCACTCTTTTTTTTTTCTCGGTTTTCTGGGAAGCAGTGGATGCCTCTTTCGAGAAAAATCGGACCAGCTTAGGTTTCTATGCGTACGAGGGATCGGAGGACGACATTACTGGAGCCGGAGGTTGAGGCCAGAGTTTAGTACTCGAGCGACACCGTTGCGCTTCATCATTTATCATTTTCAGAATTTTGCCTTTACCTTCACAAGAACGACAAAACCATTTTTCCCTGCTTATGAATTTTACTATAGACACAAAAAATATCACAGACCCAAAAAAAATGTCTTTAACTGTCCGGTGACTAAAAAACATAACAAAGGATCCTGCTGTTTAAAGAAATAAAAACGAAGGTGAGAGGATGGATATGGATTTGTAATCGACAGCAGGTTGTGCAAAAAGTTCAAAGTTTCTAGTAAAGTTCCAAGTCATTTGTATGCCATAGGATCATGACCAAGGTCATGCATCTTTTGAGCATTTCTTTTTTGACGTTATCTGAGACTTTCAGTTTTTTCCAGTAGCCGCGTTGACGCCCGACAAACTCTCCCGTCTTCCGTCATAAGATCATATTTCATAGAATGCAACAACAGGAAACTGAATAATTGAACAGGTATGATGGAAGACAAGCGGCCAAGCAGTCTGGGTCATATTCCAGGCTATACAGAGCCTTAGTCGTCAGCAATCAGGTCCAAAAACAGGTACAAAAGCGCTCAAAAGTCTTCGGTGAAATGGTTCTTCAGCCCTACTTCTCAGTCGTAACTCTTTTCTTACTGGATCTAATCATGCGAAATTTCTATATTTGGAGCGTGGATGTCTTGTGAATATTCACCACTATTAACCTGCAATCTGATCATGTTTCAGATATCCCAAAGACATGAACTCAAAATCTGCTAAAAATACGAAAGCTCTTCCTTCCTGAATTTCTTTCCTTTTCGTCCTGTCAAAAGTGTACGAGCGGTAATGCCGAACACAGTTAATGAGAAAAACGCACATAAGGTGCGAATAAGTGCAGACGTCAACGACTTTAGTTTTAGCAAAATCTGCTACTGCAACAAACACCTTGCTCTATCTGTGGATAATGCAGCCTCCCAGTCAGAGTGCTGGGTTGGGTGAAATATGCTCTGGTTAAACATATCCGAATTTCGCGCGATGGTCAAATAAGAAAGTTATGATCGAAAAAGCGTCAATTCATTTCACCGAAGACTTTTGAGCGCTACTGTATATGATATGTGGGAACAAGATCGTGTTAGGGAAGTTTTTTTTTTCTAAACGAGCTGCAGATCCGTTCTCCATCCTGTCAGGAGCATAGATGTATGCTCTGTGCCCGTACTCGTGAATAAAACCCACTTCCACCATCTCAGTTTATAGGTATAGTTTTATTTTACAGAATTCGGAATCAAAATGCCAGACTTACAACTGCTATACATACTGAGCACTCAAAAGTCTTGAGCCAAACGCTCTCACGCTAACGTTTTTCTCGGGGGAACAAATCGGGCGAGACTTTCATATGTTTAAGGGCACAGTTCACGTTAAAAATGGTTTTTTTTCTTCCTCACAGGATGAATTTGAGGCTCCCGCGTATACCATACCTGGCACGATTAGGTCGGAAAACGTCCTAGTTACGGAGCCCGTGAGTAAATCCCGTGAAGAACAGCTCTACTCCGCTGAATTGAGAATGCTCATTGACAGATGGGCCTCCGGCTGGACGCGGCTTGATCGGGTCAGAAATGAAGACGTCAGGACGGCTATGAAACAGCCATAGTTCAACTGAAGATTAGAGAGCAGCACCTGCGATGGTTCTGGCATGTACTAAGAAGATCACAGAGCCAACCGATAAGGGGAGCAATCCAGTTTGAGGCTGAAGGTAAGCGACCACGAGTAGCCCCACAGATGGAAGACGTGATCAAGAAGGACCTTGCCGAAGCCAAAGTGACCGCAGAATATGCCGTAGGTAAAATGAAATGGGGATGGCTGATGACAAGAACAACGGACCCTGCGACAGCGCGGGACTAACAAAGTACCTTTGAAGAAGCATTTGGCCGAAAACTTTTGAGCGCTACTGTATATAGGAAAGTAATACGATTAATCCAAAATTGCCGAATTGGTAAATTTTTCAGAAGCGAAAAAATACCAAGAAATAGCAATGAAAAATGGCTGAGGAAAAATTCTTTCATTCTACAGTAATGCAGACAATACACATGAATCTGCCAGAGCAGACAAATGAAAAATTAATGAAAATGAATGAAAATTGCAAGTGCGAATGATCGGCACTGAAACGGTGCATGAGGAAACCCATAAAGACATCTATAGTACTCGGTAATCTCCGGGAAAATGGTAAAGCAGGAGTCAACTAGATGATCCTTTCTAAATTCCTCAAGCTTGAGAAAAAGCTAAGCCTCGAGATCAAAAGTTAGTAAGTAACATCAGATAACTAGATGATACTTACTTATTGACGACATAGTAACTTAAAAAAGTCAACGATTCACGTTCCTGAAGGTTAGCATAACTAGCGAAAAGATAGCAAGTAATGAGCAAGAACCGGATTAACCAAAGCTAACTTGGACTCAAATCAAAGGAAACTACAGCAGACTATATTAGCTATGGAAGGGTCAAGACGGCTGCACAAAGTTCGCGGCGGCTCGTCTCTCTAATAAGTGAGTCACAACGGAGCGAGGACGGTCTGATATAATCGAAATTACACTCTTCTTCTGTTGTTGTATGATTCATTTACAATGGAAAGATCATGTGTGGCCGCGACCCGTACGGCCGCATTTTTTGTTTCGACAGGAAATTCCCCCACGTCACGCATTGTGCAGCACACTCAACTGAATCAAAAGGTCCCTATTGCTCATCTACACAAGTGTTGGCATTTGAAGAATTTAGCCACTTCACATTACATGCGCTTCTAACTGTTGAAAAATGGACCACGGTCGTCGGAATCTCCATGTCCACGAAAATCTGAAGCCTTTTGGCGTTAATCAATCCCGGTTCTGGGATGTGTTCGACTTGCATTCGAGTTCCAATCAGAATGGTAGGTGAGTATATGGCTTATTCAGCGAATTGCAGTGGCCAGCCAAATGAACTGGTTACGAATGGTTCGCAACAGCCGCGCGCGGCAAAACGGTCACACAAGACTGATCTTGCTGCCCGTCTCCCCTAAGCATGAGATCCTAGCGCTGGTCACTGCTGATGTATAGTAAACCTATTTGGGCAAGGAATCCCTATGAATGGCTATTGCAGCCATCTCCAGAACGTCCGTTTTCAGTCATCCCTATGCATGATCAGCATCGAGCTCTCGAGTTTTCGCACTCTTTCGAATAAATTCAAAGAGTGAGCGAAGAGTTGTTCCTTTTTTTCGAAACTTCCTAAGTCAACTGAATCATTTTCGTAGATCTTCCACACCCCTGTTAGAGCCATTTGCTCGCTGCTTATACAAAACCCCAAAACTAGTGAATATTTATGGTGTATTGAAGAGCAGCCCATGGAATTTGTTCGTCAACAAGTCCTCAATTAACTTTTGGAAGAATTCTCCGTAGGGGTGTATCTATTACAATACGTAAACTATCAGATGGACGGAGGCGCAAATGCGACTATCTCACACGCATGGTTACGGGTTCGAACCCGGAATTGTATCCACCTAGGCGTCCAAACCCTCTGGGGCCTGCTCATTGGTACCGGACTTGTCTAGAAGATGAAAGCACTGACCGGCAACCGCAAATCTCCATACATACATATGTATACGCACTGCACTACGATGAATGCATCCCCAACATGGGATTGATAAACATCCGAAGACTTTATTCTTTAGTCTTTTACACTAATGGATAACATTTCAGAAAATTGATGAAGGGTACTCCTTTTTGAAGCTTCTCTGGGCACGAACCATGCTGCGAAGTAGTACAACCTCTAGAATTCGGGAACTTGTTCACATGTCCTACTTGGAATATTTTCACAGGTAAAACCTCCAGTCTTTCCCAAAAAAAGATAGAAGGTGGAGCACCGACGGAGCTGAGTTTTCTGCTCTAACATTGGAAACACTGCTACCCTGGCCATCCCTACACCTGAGTTCTCATTATAGGACATATTGGGGAATTCTATAAGCCAAACATTGAGTACTCTCCCTTGTACATTCCTGAAAACACAGCATTGGGGATGGGCACGAGTGACGATAAACACCTATGCATGCTTCTTTTATATGCTGTATTGAAATCGTAAAGTCCCTTTAATTTGCATGCTGGTATGTGATGGGCCATTTCACGAAATGATTTTATGGAAGTGGGGAAAAGGACAATAATAGGACGTATTTGGCAGCTTCCTGCCATTCTGGTCGTTTGTCCCTGCACTTTAGGGAGATACTAAGTACATGCTAGCAATAACCCTACTCAACAGGTAATTCAAATCGGCAGAAAACAGGCATGTAAGAAAAGTTGTACATAGAAAAGTGTTAGTTTTGAAATTAACCTAATTTTGTCACGCTTTTACCAGTAAGTTGGAAGAATAGTAAAGATCTTAAGCTGGGACCATTTACAGGTTCCAGAAAGTTAAGAAAAAAACTATTCGATGCAAAGAAGATGGAATGATTCACAGTGATAATCTGAGAAAGGCTCAAATCGAGTATTCGAAGGAGGTTGAAAAGCTATTTCTGGGTTAAAGAGGGGTCAACTGGCTCCCATGCGCTCACTTCTAAGTTGAAACTCTGAAAACTCAACGAGAAAGCTTTTCTCTCAAAAGCAGGGGCAGCTGATGGAAGGAAACATCGCAGATGGCAGAAAATGGAGGTGGAATAGGCGGAGAACAAAGAAATGACTGAATAACGACCTTCTTTTGCGTAAAGGGCAAAAGAACTTGGGGAGATTTATAATGAGACTGGCAAGAGTCGCTTAGCGCTCCCGAAAAAGTCGCACTCAAGACTTGATAGTGCTCTTTAGTCCGACATTTGTATTACTTACTACTTATGGGCTTGTCACTAGAAAAAAGCTTCAGTACAACCATTAACCACTAGGCAGATTGAGTTATTTCTGTGGTGAGCGCACACCAAAACAATGGACCCCATTGATTCTGACTTTGAATTTGAAGTAAACACCAAATGTTTGGCCTGAACGTTCTTCACTCGTGTGTGGTTTGATCGTGAGATGCGCAAGTAGTTTTCGAACGCGAGCCACATCATTTCTAAAAAATAGTTATGATCAATGAGAGAAATAGAGCTCTGCTTGCTCACCGCGCAACTGCCAACAGCGACCGCGTCGCAGCTGCACGCGTACAGGGTGTTTGCTTCGTCACATGGCGTAATTCCCAGTAATACAACAATTGTTCCAACTTACACACTTCGAATGTACATTTAAGAGCAAGAGCATCGTGAGAGAAAAGAAGAATTTGAATGTATCTGAATATCGTAGTACTCTCTGAAAAGGAAAGATATTGTTGTTCCATGCAGCACAAGCTTTACTCGGCAGTTTTGGAGTAATTTGGTTTGAGGAAGGAATGTGAAAACGAGAACATCTGGGCGACCGCACATCCAATTTGTGACAAGCGTTTAACTTCATAATTCATGCATTGGCCGGAGAGAGCCAGTGGAATGCATTGGTGGCTACGCGAAAGGTCGGAATGACGACTCCGCTCCTGTGTGCAGTGATATCAAGATTTCAGCGTTCGTCTTCATTATTGATTTCACGACGATGAAAAAATGACTCATTCATAGCTCACTATCATCTCAAATGAATATGAATTGTTGAAAAATAGAATTATTAAAAAAAAAACACATCAAAGATTTAGCAAGATGGCACCATCACAGCTGCAATTAATCACGTGATAAATTTGTATATGCATATGTATGCCTGTAAATACGTGCTGACTGCTGACCATTTACTTTATGTGGCTCCAATGTGGTAGCCAGCGACGCCCTTGATTGGTGACTGCACTGCGCATCCAATCACAGGCACCCGTCACTTACATTTCATTGCTCATGCGCACCCATTGATCCCTATAATCGCAGCACCCATTTGGCTAGGTATACGGCTCCCCAGTGCGTACAATGATGCTATTGAACCCCATCTTCGTGTTCAGAACCAATTTGTAGCTCCACTGTATGGTGGAGTGGCCAGAGCCCCTCACACTACTACGCCATCTTCGGGATTGATTCGCAATCAAACGATGGTGGATAATTCAAGACAGATTCATCTTTGAACCGCAGAATCTTTCTTCTTACAGTGAAAGAATCAATTAAGAACAGTTGTTTACAAAATAGAGTCATCAAAGTAATTGTTGAGAAACAGGGGAGACAGGCAGTAGGAACCGTTTTGTGTATTCGATACGCCGCACGCGGCTGTCGCAGATCATTGGCCTCGTCATAACAGTCCTAGCGTTCTTCATACAGCTCAATCGCAATGTGATTAATACTTATGGCGTGATTCTGCTGTTAATTCTATTGTTCCTGTATTTCTTACTTGCTGCTACATTCTACTACATTCCTTCGCGCGCGGCGTCTCTCACGCCACGACGCGACATTTTCGTTCCTACTGCACCACACCCTAGTCGTATTCATTTTCACGGGTGCCATTCGCAAAAGAAATAAAAGCAAACTTCAATCTAATAGTCCTCGAGATTAAATCTGGAAAAGCCATTTTCTACGCGCTCTAGGCTCCGTACGCAGCTTACTGATAACAGTTTGTACTACATATATTGCATTATACTGTGATATACAACAGGTATAAAATCGGCCTCTGATTGCAAATTTTTGACTGGTTTTTAGTGCAAGCAGTAGCGGTGAGTACCATTGATAAAGTGCTTCTGACGGCCAATCAGTAGATTACATATGGGCGGTCCAGTGTGGCGACAGGCCTTGTGAGCTGAAGCTGGTCATAGATCTGACAAAGACACAAAAAGATCTTGAGGATTAACTGAGTTAAGAATTGCCCTCCATCTGTTCTCCAGCCATTCCAGCACCATGTTTTGTTTGAACTTCTCGCAGAAACTCTTATCTGAACCTTTACCAGTAACATAGAAGAAAGGATATATTCTCTTTGTAGAAAAAGCAGGTCAGTCCAGTAATACCCATATGACTGCTACCATGTGGTTGCGCCCAATTGACCACTGGATATCTTCAAGAAACCTTCGACTGCGGGTGGAACGCTGTTTTTCCCATTTCCTTTCAAAATTCCATTACCACTATGTCACTCTATGATGTCACTTACATAACAAGCACAACTGGGGAAAGGGGGTGGGGGGCTTGCTCGCGTACAGGGGCGTTCGGAGGTGCCTCTTCTTGTAGGGGCTCTACCTCATCATTTCTGCTCTCTAGCATTTGGCGTTAAAGACGAAAGGACGAGATAGTGCCTCCCCCTCCTCGCTGAGTACACTTTTACCCGCATTCAGCACAATGTTACGGCTCAGTGAAATACTGATTAACGACCTGTACAATAACAGTAGTAAAACCCCTAGGTGTAAAATGCAAGGTCAAGTCCGTTCCGATCAACTAAACACCATCAGCGTCGATTCCCCGTGAACCTCACCCTTCAATAGTTACTGTAGTTACTATGAATGTGGAAGGAGGTTGGTTCGCACCATCTACTATAATAATTATATTAGGTTGTAAGGGAGGTTCTTGCCGTTTTGACTGCTAATTTTCAAGAAATCTTAACTCATCTTAAAGCGAACATTTTTATTCAAAGTAAGTCTCAGTCGATTCTACATACCTTTACCTACGTGTAAGAGTTTTTTTTATTATTATCCTAATATAAACCCGGTGAACTGGATTCGACGATTTCGAGAAAGGCAGCTTCCACATTATTTCGATTTTCAAATTCTCAGTCCTTCAAGAAGTCGTCCAGATATCTGAATAAATGAAGGCCAGTTGGTGATAGGTGTGACGTGTAGGGTGGATGAAAGCGAGCTTCGATCCACAGCTCTTTCAACTTCTGGAAGACGATTTGTGAACCATGCGGTCGCTCGCCAAATCGTGCATATGAAAGCAGCCATTGCAGTGCAAAAGTAGGCGATTCACTAGTGTTGCCCGCATTCGCTCCAGTTTCGTGTACATCTCGTAAATGTAATCAAAGTAAGACTATGCGACAATGGTTTGTCCAGACGAAGAAACAATAGTAGAATAATCCATGGATGGACCACCTAACTAAGATTACTGTCTTCGTTACGTGTAGAATTTGCATGGGAAAAGTTTTTGGAGGCTCTTCTACATCTAAACACCGAGCAGGGCGTTCCTGTTGCCACTACACGATCCATTTTTCATCACACGTCACAATACGATGGGGAATGGCTTAATATCATTTCTTCTCAGCAAGGAACTCGAATTTTTAGGCACCTTGACTGCTGCTGCTCCACTAATGGTGTGACGCCCACTTGTCAAGTTTCCTTACCATCCCAACTGCTTGGGCTGGTCAACGACGACTGTATGTGAAACGCTCAAATGCTTGTTAACCTCTATGAAAGGTTGGCGTCGATCTTCTTCGACTATCCTAGCGAACCATCGTGATCAACCGACGATGGTCAGCGAACTCTCTCTTGGCCTTCCACTTACAGTTCCAGATTTCTGGAACCAAAGACGATGCATTTCGCTCCGCTGCGTGTCCCTTCCCCACAATATTGATGTTGCGGCTCCCTCCTTCATACCTCGACCGATCTTGAACCCGTTAGATAAAACCGTTCGAAAAACAGCCTTCTCCATTCCGGAAGAAAACGTCTTGAGGAATCTAAAAACCTTGCGAAACCTCGGGAAAAGTGCTCTGACAGAAAGAGCAATTTATGGCTAACCTAACGAGCACAAAACGTCGATTGGTCTGATTTGAAAGCCGCCAAAAGTTGAAATAATATGGCCCGTGCGCGGAAACGGCAAGAACTCCCCTTACAACCTAATAGCATTCGAGCAGGAAAGTATGGAAGTGTAATTGTGTGCAGCCATAACTACAATGCCCCCTATTTCACGCACCACTTTCGAGACCGTAAACTGTGTACGATATCAGAAAACGTAGCTCGCAGCCTTTACCCTACAAAACAATGCGTCAGCAACGATTTGTTGGGCTTGACTCAGCGTGAGTATCCTTCAATTATAGTTACATTTAACACTCAACAACAGATCTGCACAACCGCGACTGTTGTGGATCAATGACTTGAAAATAGCGGTCCCGTAGGGATTGCCTTTTCTCGGTAATTGTCTGTCGCAGTGCTTGTTCTCGGCGCAATTGAGTTATGAGGCAGCGTTCGGTTCGTCATTTCGTAATTGTTTTGAACGTGACTTTGCTAGTGAAAGGCCCATAAACTGTCCCTATAGGTCGTAGTTCCTTCCATATTCCTCTCTTAACTTCTGCTACGCTTAGAGGTAGTAACCAGTATCACTTTATTGTTGTTCAGATTTGTCACCTGATTGAAATGAAGCTTTGTGCTTAGTTGCTGTAAACGTTAAATGTAAGCGTTCTGCCTATACTCTACTTTATGTTTTGAAGTAATATTTTGCAATGACATGACGTTCACAATTCATAATGTTATAAGTTAACTTTCCGTTTCCTCATTCAGTTCTGTACTAACCGTGGGATGGAATCTATAGCGATAGATTTTTTATTGTTATTGACGCTTTGCTTTCGAAATTTGTAGGCCCGTGAAGTCTGAATTCCAATCCAATGGACAAAAGCATCAGTATGGTCCAATTTTTTATTTGACGAAAGTGTAATGTTAGAAGTGTAGTGCGTTAGTCTGGTTCAAAGTTATGCCTTACAATTTTTTGATTGAAACCTCTTGTACTTTAACGATTTAAAAAATGGTTTTTAATTTTCATTCACATTCCTTGGGGAGTACTTTTTGACTTTTCAGAAGAGTATTCTTAGTTTTGATTTTTATTGGTTCGAAAACGACATTGACCGTGCTGACCATTCACTTACGGAAAATTGTCATCACATATGTTCGATCTGATAGTCGGAGTTTTTCGAAAATTTACTGTCCCGAGGTCAAAGTGGAGCTGAACTTTTGATTTGGGATTGTCATTCCTTTTCCTGATAGAAAATAAGTGCAAGAGCCGTTTGATGGGAATTTTCGGTGATTATAACCGTGAAGGAGTGAGCTTTTAAGCTAGTGGTGTTATTTTTAACCCCTTTCATAGTTAAACTGAAGGTAGAGGAGCTCATTTCTGTGAACTGGTAATGGGTCAGCCCTATTCCGCACTAACATTTCGCAAGTGGTCAACGGTTCACATTTGGGTCACATCCTTCCCTTCAATATCAGCATGGCTTGGATGTTTAGGTTTAAGTTCAAGGTGGTTCATACTAGCTTTCTTCATAGCTTCATAGGCGTAGATCGTAATAGAGGCCCCTCCTGCTCCCCTATTCTGTAAAGAGCTAGAAAGGGTATGGTGTCCATCCCTTTCTAGCTTTTTACAGTTCCATGGTTTCTGTCCCATGGCGGAATTCAGGTGCCAAACTTTTTGTCATCGAGGCGGTATAGCCGCTCATCTCCAAATGATGTTACGTTAAAATGGTGTCTATAGAATAAGGTTTAAAAAGTGAGGTGTTGGGTAGAAAAAACTTGCACTTTGGGTCAACAGTAGTACAAACAAACTTAGGCTAACAGCTGCAGCCATCACGTGGGTACTTGAGCCCGTACTTTTGGTGTCAGGGCACCTTGCTTTAACCTGTACCGCTTGCATGTTGAGACGGTCCGGTTGAGGCCACAGCTTTGCCCTAAACTCAGCTCTTTGACTTTTCATTGTGAAGTGCGGCGTAAACACCAGTGAAACGGAACAGATCAGATCAACAGCTGCTTGAAATGATTTCTTGGGACAACTTGTGCCCTGAATGTTGCCCCAATAGTAAGCTCACGGCTTCGATTTTGAATATGTGTCACTACTTGCTCCCTTCAATATGTCGAACTAGGTAAAGGGAAGGATGTCTTGGGTAGGGTACCAGTATCTGCTCTTATCTATCTTGCTCTTAGCAGTAATGGCCATTTCTAAAGTAACTGTTTAAAACGGGGGTGTGGTGCATTAGGAACGAAATTGTCGCGTCGGGAGACGAAAGAGAGGTGCGAAGGAATGTAGCAGAATGCAACAGCAAGTTAGAAAAACAGAAACAAAATATCTATCAGTAGAATCATGCCTAAAGTAATAAACGCACAGTGATTGAGCTGTATGAAGAACGCTAGAAATGTTATAACGAGGCAAATGGCCCGCGACAGCCGCGTGCGGCGGATCGATTACATAAAACCGTTTCTACTGCCCGTCTCCCTTCGAAACCGGCCAGAACGAGCGAGGCATCTAGCAAAAGCAGCTATGTTCTGAAATCTCTGGTGCATTTTTCAACGGCTGTAACGGTCTCTTTCAAGCCCTTGAATGTGAGCAAGATAGAATTGTGCTTCCGCGATGGTGTTGAGTAATAATCAGACAATCGGGCAAGGGTCCCCTGATCTGGATTTGTTTGAACCGGTGTCCATTCTGAAATTCCTTTTTTTGGTGATACAGCATACTTGTTCACTTAGCCCAGAACATTCGTCAGTTTTGCCGTTTTTATTATCGATTTGGAGACACATTCTAATTTGTCTGAACTTCTTTTCTTTCTACTAGCTTTTTCTTTTGATGCATCTGTTAGAGTTCAAATCTGAATTCGAAGTCGTAATACGTCTACTTCTCCGCTTTTGCGATATTCTCAAGAATGTAGTAACTTTCACGGACGGACGGGATGTTTGGGAACAAGTAAAACCGATTTGCAAAGAGGGCCCCTCGTTGTTATAGCCTGAGACTTCGACGAGTCTTCATTTGTTTGTGCAGTACCGGTCGTTTTCATTCGTTCATTCGTTTTTTTTTTCCTCATGACGGATATTTTTATTTCTTTTTTTCAGATCACTGCAACATGACATCAGACACCCAAAAGTCTGCCATAATGAAGTTGGTGACGAACGACGGCGAGAATTTCGATGTGCCACGTGATGTGATCCGGCTTTCAACCACCATCAACACTATGCTTCAGGATCTCGGTTTGGATAATGAATCTAATGACCCAATACCGATCTGCAATGTATCTGGCCCAATTATGAAGAAGGTTCTACAGTGGTGTACATTCCATAAGGACGATCCGCCGAGCACTGATGATTCGGACAATCGCGAGAAACGCACCGATGACATTCCCAGTTGGGATGTTGAGTTCCTTAAAGTTGATCAGGGAACTTTATTCGAACTGATTCTCGCTGCCAATTACCTCGATATCAAGGGACTGCTTGATGTCACCTGTAAAACGGTTGCTAATATGATCAAAGGCAAAACACCGGAAGAAATTCGTCGTACGTTCAACATTAAAAACGACTTCACACCTGAAGAAGAAGAACAGATCCGCAAAGAAAATGCCTGGTGCGAAGATTAAGATATGCTGGTTTTATTTCATTCAAGAAACTCGTTATTTTCTCGTATCGCTGCTATTCATATGATCGATCCTTTAGCCCATACTGCAATTGTTTTATCATTTTAACTGCTTTGTTACTATCCATCGAAGTCAAGTGTTTTGTTAACTGGAGTATTCCTGCTTACAATTACACTTTGCGATTATTTCTTCATTTTGTTTAGTTTCAACTCGGTAGAATAACATATAATATAATGCTATCATCACATTTTCCTGGTTCTCGAATTTTCTATGCTGTACATATGAAGAAGAATAAAATCCGAGAAGTGTAATTTGTGTTTTCTTTCATAGGTGTCGTACATTCGACCGATACTCATTAATACTTACCCTTACATTACTGCTTAAAAGAATTGTCTTTGCCTGTATCGGTAGCGAAAGGTCGTTTGATTTTCAGTCGAGGGTTTGAATTTTTCTATCTATATTCCCAAATTTAGCGGTACATCACTGGGCTCATTTTAAAGATAGGAGACTTCTTGGGAAGCTTCTTTTTTCCGCTGCTGTGTTTAGATTAAAGCTGCTGTGTTGCGCTTTGTGAGGAATACGTACGACTTCGTCTCATCTCTAACAAATAATGCTAAGCAAATTTTAAAGATTATATTACATATGTATATATATACAAATTTATATGTGTAGAGGAAGTAGAGGAACTCCACGGTATGCGATCACGTTTTACAAAAAACGGTGCTGGTAGCTCCACGTTCATAGTCGTGATCTGGTGCATTATGGAACAGTAGCCCCGAAAGAATTCCCGCTTACGGTTTGTGGGAATGACTAGGGTGAATCTGAGGGTCGATCTCTGTACACAGTACCACTTTTAGGGTTTTTAGTCCGCACGTGTAGCACAGCACTATTGCGATGTGGAGGGGTAAGGTTTTGAAAGATTAATCTCATCTTCAAGAGGTTGTTTCTATGTGGTCGTGCAATGTAGTCAAGCTTATCTGGCCAGCCAAGCATTGTAAGTAGCCGTTACGAACTGGGCAATATGTTAGGGCTCTTTCTTGCCAAGTGTTCAGAAATGTGGGCTGGTTGTGGAGGGTACAGCTGCTTACCGTTTTTTTTTTATCTCTTTTTGGTGCGGCATGTCAGGTTATATAGAAGTTCACTCTAACAAGCCCTGCTTTGATCTTACTCTGTTAAGTAAGTTATCTATAAATTCTTCTCATTCGAGAATGATGGGGACGACTTGTTTTTGAGAGGGAAGGAGGGGGGGGGGGGGGGGGGGNGGGGGGAATTTCTTCCTCTATTTGGGAGGAGACAGTAAAACGTTTATATCTCAAAGAATTCTCTACCTATAAATGTGGCGCGAGTCTAATAATTGTTAGCTGCCCCCTCAGTGATCGAAAGATTGCTTGGCCTGGACTTGGACAAACCGGGATTCGATCCCCGGATCATGCGGGCATGGTCGTGCGCCATTTGCCACTACACCACGTCCCCCATATTAAATGTAGAATGGAATAGAAGTTAGGTCTGAGGGTGAATATAAAGTCTCAAATTGTGATGGCTTGCTATGAACCGTTTTTGAAGGATTTTAAGAACCGTTATGGAGGTGCCCTACAATATGCCGCCCCATTCTTGAGGATATGTTCCGGCACCTTCTACAAGAGCCATGTGGTTGTCGGCTTCGTATTACCAATTTCTTCAGTATGGGTTCTGTCATAACTGTTAATAAATTAATATAATTACTGTTATTTAGTGTAGACTTGTCAGTTTGTGAAAGTTGCTTGAGTATTACTTTAACAAAAGGGTAAATTTCATTACTTCTTTACCATACTTTTTACAATCTTGATTGTACTTGGTGGGAATTGAGATCAATTTTCCACGTAGGTTTCGTTCCGCTTCTTTGAATTCTATTCTCCGTTTCATTGCGAATGGTCTCCCGTGCTCGTACTAGGGACTCAAAAGCTCGTTGCCGCATTCATCGCACGGCTGATTCTTTTTGATTGAAAAAGTAATCCCTGAAAAAGGGAAGAGAGGGATAGATTACAAAACTCGGTTAATTCAAAGGGCCTTAAACTGTCTAGCTGGTTAGTTATATCTACTGTCTAAATATCGTAAGAACAGGGTTGACGGCTGTATCCGGATCGAGAGATGTCAGCGATCCGCAAGGGGGTGCAGCGGCAGCTGTTTCAAACGGACGATGAACGGCTTCATGCAATTGTACACGTGGTCCGTGTTGATGGGCGCAAGAAGAAACGTCCGACATTCTTCTGTCTAGCTGGTTAGTTATATCTACTGTCTAAAGCAGTGTACTGTTCTAATACTTGATGTACTTCTTCAGTAACAATAGAGCATCCGATATCTGTTCGTCTGTACTTCGTGAAAGGGGAAAAGGACGACACCTTCAAAAAACGAAGCAGATTTTATCTTCGTGATGTCAAAGAAGTGGACGGAATCAATCCGAAAAAGGTGGCCTCTTATCTTCAGTTTCAAGTTTCTTTCAGTTATGACACGTTATTAGCTTGGTACTACTTAAGGCTTTGTCAGAATTTCATATCGTTATTGGCGATCGTAGGTACAGCATCACTGCAAGCACTCCAGAAGAGAAGGACGAGTTTATCCGCGAGTTGTATAAGGTATGACTGTTGTCATTATGCTGTTTTCTGATATCCATTCTTCACTAGTTCTTGATATTTTAAATCTAGGTTATTTAACGTTACCTCCAAGGAATATGGTAGTTCAGTCGTATTGAGCTTTGATGATTCATATTAATGAGTAATCAATAGTTTTTAGCTCTCAGCACAGTATCTTCCCGTCCAAATGCCTGACTTTTGCAACGTATCCATACCAGTCGACAATCGTGAAATGTCTATACTCCCAATAGAAACGGCAGATGAGGATAATAGCGACTTCATCCACGATTATCAGGTTATTCCCGTTATTACCTGTGATTGTACATCTTATCGATCTATTACAATGTAAAGTTCCCCAACACATTAGTAGCTAATCATCCTGTGCAAACATTTGTTCCTTCCTCATCCTACAACATTGTCTCTGTAATCTTTTGTATTTTTTGATTTTTTAGCCTGTCAGCGCCAAAGAAGAAGCTGACTTTCGCCGTCTACTCGCCAAGGCTGAGCTCACCATTGGAGAAGCTGATAAGTTCGCTGAGGTATGCGTCTAACAAGAGCCTCCTTCGTTTTGTACTTATGACAATGCCCTTTTACATGGCCATTGACGTTATATTTCAAATTCAACTTTTACAAGTTTGAACCTTTTCCAGGTCCTTTCATCTCAGTTGCAATCACTCGATGGTGCAAATATTCAGTCAATGATGGGTAGTGAAATGGCGGTGAATCAATTGTTATCCCTTCTGGATGGTGCTCTTGATAAAGTGGCTCTACTGGAAAAGGAAATCGACACATGTGACGCAATCCTTGCGGTTTGTTAAGTTTACTAAGTTTGAGTACCTAAGTACTCGAATGGACGTTTTTGGTGTAAACTCCTTCGCACACGTTAGCGCCTATCATGAACACCCGTAAGCAACTATCATGTTTGAGGAGATCGTTTACTCACATTTCGTAGAAGTGTCGGCTTTAAATACAGATAGGATTTTGGGTTAATCCAATCTTGCCGTTTTAGTCATAGGAAATTCAAAGGCCCTATTGTCTGATCAATGGTCTTAGTAAACAGACGTACCAACAGCTCGAGCCTCTAAAGAATCAGACTCTGATGTATTTGGTTTTCATAGCTTTGCAACTTGTGTCGCTTTAAAATACAACGTTTGATAATTTCCCAAAAAAAGTCACTTTCTCGGTTGGTATTTTACCAATAAACCTTGTTCCTTACTCACTGTGATGATACAAAGCTAATGGTTGAATGAAGTAAAGAAAATATGGCTATTTCAAGCCGAAGGTCACGATTATCCTTCGCCCATTCTGTTATTCACTCATTCCCATTCAAGAATTTCAAGATCGCCTCTTTTGTTAGATGTTGACATCCCGCTTTTCAGCATGTGAGGAATAGTGTGGAGCTGATTGAAGAAAAGGATAGTTTATCGGCTGTTGAACGCAAAAATAAGGACAGACTTCAACAGGAATTGACCGATTTTGTCTCTGCTCTGAATACTGTCACAGACGAACACATTCGCACATTAAAGGAAGCAAACTTGAACGATGCAGGAAGGTGGGATTCTCAATCGGATTCTCTATTTTTATAACTTGACATTTTTATTATTTCTCTTTTTTTCTTTTTTTTTCTTGGCATTACCATTTTTATAATTGGAGACATTATATTGAAAATTTCAGATTACATAGTTGAACTTTAGGGTAAATAATGCACGATGTTACCTCCATAGTAGAACTAACGTCTTGGTCATTCATGCTTGACGCATCTACGCAAATTCAGGGTGGTCATGATAGCAGTGGAACCCTTCACGTGTTTATTCATTAGCTACCCTTTTTGCATTCAATCGTACCAACCTTTTTCATTGTTCGTTTTTATTTTTGGAACTGTTTTCAACGGCATTTAAGACATCTTTGCTCCATTGCTTATCCTGAGCGATTTCGAAAATTCTTTTTTTTTTTCATGAAATTTTGAAGGTGACATAATTTAAATTTCTGATTTCAGTATTGCACGGTGCGCTGAAGCTGCTCGTGCTGTTTCACAGTTCTGGAATGGGTGCATCTCAAAGCCGTTACTACAGATGAAAGCATACGAAAAACGAAATCGTGACCTTGCTGTGATAGATTTGTTTGTGGACCGATTCATGTCTCATCTCTCGGCAATATTCAACAACCTTGTAAGTGTTCCATTTTCATTACAAACTCTTTGCCCATGGCTACGATGTACCATGAGTTTTTCTCGAACTACACTTATATTTGTTTTGCAGAATGACTTCTCTCTCGGTCAAGACTGGCATGCTCTCTCAATACCAAAACAGTCCCAGCGATTCCATGCACTGTCCCCACTTTCTGATCTCATCAGTTGGTTGAAGACGAATAGGTTTGTTTTGTTCCTCTTTCGTGAATACAAAAGAATACCCAGCTACGCTATACGAAAGAATACCCAGCTACGCTTCTATAACGAATGTAAAACCATCGGATTTGTAGGGCGTGAGATTTGCCATTCCGCTAATGCTTACTGCAATGTTCAAGTACACATGTTCTCATTTCTGACGTAGTTTAACTAGGTTGTTCAACAAAAATAGCGACTTTTGGGTGAGTTCGGGTTGGGCTCCAACCTGTAATTGTGCCTTCCCTGCAAGTTGCTCTTTGTCTCTTTCCACGCTGGTAGGGTTACTTTTAGTTTCTCTTCGGTCCAGCAAGTCGGTCCGATACTATAGAGAAGGTTACAAGTTGGTTTTCAACCACAGCCACAGTATATTTTTGAGTCCTAGGTCACATAGTAGTGTAATGGGCAACGTCCCTCAGTGAAGTGCCGTATGTTTCAGGGCACTTTGCTTAACGTTATTGACAAATAACTTTTTTTCATGGTACAATGCCCAACTGAATGACTTTTTCAGGCCAACACCTTACAACGCAGCCATTCAAAGATACGTTGATTCAACAAAAACACTGTATAAAAGACACTTCGAAACGTTTTTCGATGCTGTGATTGCTGAAGTTCAACGATTGGGTTCAACAGATAAGCGCTTAAGTAAGCGATGTTCTGTATATCGATCATTTTTTTTTCGCATCGTAGTGAGGGTACAAAAGATCTTAACCCACAGTATTGTTTGTTACACATCCGATATCCTATTGACAAAGAAAATGATTTCGGATTTTGTGCCTTCAATAGTAGCCTTGGTTGTTGTTCTACGCTGGCCATTTGTTATAACAGGCTCCAGTTTCTGCTGTGTTGTTGTGTTCCCAAACTAGTATTTTCCCTTTGATCACGATATTTTGCTTATGGACATTCCCTTGGTTTGTTGCAGACTCGTCAAATCTATCTAGCAAAAGTTCTATGGATAAACAAAGCTTTTCTATGAGTGAACTTTCTGCGGATTATGCTCATGTATCAACGGTAAGTCCAACAATGTTGAGTCAAAGAAATGTATCGTATCTTCTATGAAACTCAGATATTTCCAGTTAATCGAGACGGTACTTGGAGAACTAGGCCCCATTATCGAAATGGAACAGAAGTTTTGTGTGCGATTTTTCCACATTAATTCGGAACTCATGTCGAATGCTGAAACGACATCCACAGACAGCGGCGATAGTACCAGTATGGGTTAGCTTTTTTTTGTATATTCTGAAATTTCCTTGACCACTGATACATCGTGTCAGCTCGTGCTCCAACTCTTTTCAACGTTGTCTCTTTACCTTTAGCGCTGCAATATTTGGTCGCTATAGATGATTATGGTATGGAGTGTCTTTTCGCTATCGGGATCCTTACTTCCACTCATAGAGGAAACCTGTACCTGCAGAGGAAAACATGGAGAAGCTCATAGAGCAGCCGTTCTGCCCTGTAGCTAGGGTTCTTTCCCTTTTTTTTGGATGGACAGCGAAAAGACAAGAAAAGCAAAAAAATTGTCGATGTGAGCGTCAGGGAATACATGGGCCGGCTACTTGAAAAGATTCATTTGAGTATTTGATAGCTAAGGGAGAGGTGGTGTAGTGGCAAGTGACACACTATCGCACACGCGTCACGGGTTCGAATCCCGGATCGCATTCCGCCCAGGCCAACCAATCCTTCCATCCCTCTGAGTTGATCAACTAGTACCAAACGATTGTATTGGGCGCATCCCTCGGACGGTTTTGATCAACACCCAAAGAAGGGTTGTTAGCTGAAACTTAGGGATGGTGTGACAGACAGCACGTACCATGTAAGGCTTGGTTCACCCGGTTGAGATAATGTCGGGAGTTCATTCCATAAAACAAGTGTTCTAACAGGACCATGTGATGCTTCCTCAAATCCTTTCTCAAAAGAAAGTTTATAGTTCAGCAAAAAACAAAGTTTGCGTTCCATTTAAAAATTAGCACTAACATATTAACTTATGCGAAGCAGTATTCTCTCATCTTTACCGAACCCTCCTTATTGATCGTAGCTTTTGTAGGCGGCCGAAACATTGAAAGATTCATGAACGAGCAAGTTCGTGCAGTAATGGCTCCAATGTTCGAGTCACTAAGTGGTCATTTGGATCGATTTTGCAAGGCTATTTGTAAACAACATCCCAGGTATGTAACTGCTGGTACTACTATATTGAAGGATGAAGTCTTTGTTGTTGTTGTTGTTGTTGTTTGAGTTTGGCGTTAATCAATATCGGTTTGCGCAGCCTAAGTGCGAAGTCAATCGACCCTGGGAGAATGAGCAGCATGTTGCCCTGGGTATATAGATCTAGAGTTCAGTTCGGATGTTAGAGAGGGAAAGTTCAAAGTTTGAACTCAGCATAATTCTATTAGTTCTCCAACTTCTCTCTTGTTTTAACCTCGGCATCGTTGTTTACGTTGTTATTAGTTCTTTTCTGGCGATGATATGAATGTCCTAGACTAATAATTGTGACCTGTGGGATTATATGCGAACAGGATCTTAATAAGAATAGGCCAGTCTTCTTCACTGATGTAAACTGTAAACTTTTGAAACGAAGTAAGATGGTCTGAGAAGTCTATGTTTTACCTCATAACATTGTCATTGAATTCGTAATAACCGTTTCGTTGTAGTAACGTGATGCTGCTGTTCATCATCATGTCGAAAAAAGTATTGCTACCGCAAGAGTCTGGTTCGTACTACTCAGTTACTTTTGGTACATTTGTTGTGTTAATCAAGCGGCAGTTCGATCTGTACATGGTTAGTGAGAGATTTCTTTACGTACGCTTTCTACTACACAATTTTCCCTTTAATTTACTCAACTATCTCTACTTTTTTTTTGTTATTGTGTCTCCAAGTTACTGTAATCTATCACTTTTATCAGAAAAAGTGTTAGAGTAGGATGTATTATATTTGTGGCAGCTGTATCCGACTCTGTGGTGGGAGGGTCAGGAGTGCATGGGCCCCCACTGGATAGTGAATACTACTTTTTCGGGAAGAACAAGAAACGGACTGCTAAATACCCATTCTGTGAAGAAATTAGTGTTGTTCACGTAGTTCTATTTTGCTTTTCACTGGAAAGGGTCTTAATTCAGGACGGTTGCTTCCAGGGGGAATAACCAATTCGAAATCAATGTAGTGTTAATAAAAAAATACTGCACTTGTAAGCCTTTGATTCAGCTAGGAACACATCGTCTATACCGCACACTTGTATTGAATATATATTGAGAGCGATACATTTTTGAAGAAAGGCGATTGCGCAGCGCATTCGACAATGGGATATATGGTCACCGTTACAACCAAGAGATGGAAGAATAGAGTTTGAGGCAGGGATCAATCATGTCCAATCCAGTTCCATTCCCTCCACAGCCCACGTTCCATTTAGAGGTCCTAGTAGTGACCGAATGTGTATTTGGTTCATACTACTTTAGTAGGGAACCGAGTTCCTCGCTTTCGTTCGTTGAAATCGGTTCAAGGTTTGATCCCTTGACCATTCTTGTGGTAGCGATGTCCCTCCGTCCTTCTGCGCACCGGTATTGTCCGAACTCAATCGCAGTGATGTTGGTGGGTAATAGAAAGGTCTGACTTATTTGAGCAAAGAGAGCTGTTCTATATTTTTTGAGTTGTAACCCATTTTCAAGACGGCCTCGACGACAATTACGGTCCTCTGATGGTGATGATCTGCGGTATCGGGATGGTGGTTCTTCTCCCCGGATTCCCACGGCAAGAGGCAGTGGTTCCGCAGCGGCTACCAAGTTTTTCCACTGGGAATTTAGACCGTTCCCTCATAGCGCGCAACTGCGCGCGATCAGTGCGGCGACCGCTACGCGATTTTCGGGGAAAAGTACTCGCACCCGTCGTATCCTACTGTTTCTTCAAAATTCCTTCTAATGTTATAAAAACAAACACAGGGGTGGGTTTAGAGAACTCAAGAATGCTCATGATGACGAGCTCGATTCCTTCGATATCACTTCTCGGTACTTGATGATGTGTATTTTTTTGTTTTCCAGGAAACGGAAGGTATGGCGTTGTCAGATATCAAAATCTCAAAACGAATGCGTCTGGGCATCCTGCCAACAATCGATAGGTTCGCTGAATTTGTAAGAAACGCCGAAGCAGTCTTCGAAGGCGCAGAAAGGCGAACGGATCTTGAAAAATGGTAAATTCGAATAGCCATACTTTACGGATTTTTCAAACCTTTCTTTCATTCAATGTTTTGTATTTTGTTTAGGTACACACATTTATATCGTTGTGTTTGCGAAGGAATAGAAAAAGCCGCCTCAAATCCAAACAGCAAGTCGCCAACGGCTGTAGTTCGCTTTGAGAATTATCATCAGCTGTATTGTTAGTTTCAATTGTTTTATATTAGTTTATTTACTGGCACATCTCAATCCGAAATTTTGTTCAGTGACTTTGTCGGAATTGAAAATCCCCTGTCTGGATGCACAACGTAAAGAGGCGAAACGAGAAAAAGAGGAAAACATCGATTTGTATGTTAGAGAGTACATGGGCCGACCACTTGAGAAGATACATGTAAGTATTTGTTACCTAAGGCTCTTGCGAGGTGATAGCATACAATTGGGCTGTCAAACATTTTTAGCCTTCAAAGTAGAATCTGTCATAAAAACACCATTGAAACCTTATAGGGTGCTCTTAACGTGTTTCTTAAATACAACAGAAATTTTTCAGTCCTACAAATTCACTGGCAATCTATTTGTCACCCTACATTTGCACGAAGACTTCTTTCAGTGATTATAATTAACGAGATCTAGTTAATACACACACTTTTCATAGCGATTATTGATCTCAGGCCCTTCAGTTATATACAGTAGCTGTGGCCTCGTCTGGTCTTTTTTCGAAGTTTCTCGAGATCGAAGTGGGCTGTCGTTCTGTCTCCTGTATGGTGTGGCGTGAATCTGTTCATGTGCAAGAGGCTGGCCATATCGCTGCGGAAGTGGAAGGTGTCAAACCTCCTCGACCGAGACATCAGCATCTTTGGGTGTTGGGGTTTGATCGTATAGTGAACTAAAAAAATCGAATATAGACAATCGTTGTTTTTCGTTTGTTAACTTGCAAGAAGTACATGAAGGTAGTTGTAGAATTCTAGGTTTTTGAAAAGTTGGTGGTCAACAGTATTGGCCGTATTATTCTCTGCCATATTATTTAACAGTTGTAAACTGTCAAGGGAGTTGTGTCACTGGACTCTATTCTCGGGCGTTTGCATTTCTTTAATGTTCATTATCCTTGAGTCTCTGTGCAATTACGGTTGAAAGGAGAAGGCCTAGGACAGCTAGGGAAGTATTGACTGGCGTAAAGGATAAAAGAACAACATCTCTATCTTCGATCCTTTCGTTTTTGAAAAGCGCCCCTCCTCCCTTCGACTTCCATTCTCAATCGTAGTGACGTTTCGAATGCCTATACGGCGAATACAATGACTCTGCAGTCGGTGTTCAAGTCAATGTATATTTGCTTGTCCAAACGAGTCTGGTACCAATCAACCAACCCCGAAAGGTGAAAGGCTCGGTTGATCTTAGCGGAGCAGATATTCGTCCGGGATTCGATCTCCGAACCATGCATATGTGATAGTCGGCCATTTCCCACTGCACCACATCAGTTACCGCGAAATTGCTTTTATTCGAGTAGTTTTTCATTAGTCGATTTCAGGTATTCTTCGATGCCGTTCAGAATGCAATTGAGATGCGGGGAACAAAACCGGAAGAAATTTCATATCAACCTCAGTTCAGTCGTGTTGAATTGAAAAAGGTAACAATTTCATATTTAAACGCAAATTCCTTGGTTTCTTTATCTTTGTTGAGCAGGTAATGTTTAAGCTGTATGCGTTCCAACTAAAAACATGTTCTTGAGTCAAGTATTACATCCGTTAAATATAGTTTTACAGACTTTTTGTGTATGCCTAATCTCGTATTTTTACCGCTCGTAGTTTAGGTGATTGCCATGTATCCTGGTAAAGAAGTTAAGAAAGGGCTAGAACAGTTGTACAAGAAAGTTGAGAAACATCTGGTTGACCATTCTTCACTGCTACAGGTCGTTTGGAGAGAAATGCAGGTAAGGGTTCTGATAAGTTCATCACACCATTATCGTTAATTGATTACACCTGCTAAAATAAAAGGTCTTAAGTAGTCAAACCAACCTCTTTTAGTCTTAATTGCTGTCTGAAATTCGAATAGCGTTCTATGGTGACTTTTTGTTGCACCCAAGATTTCACTGGTGGGGCTCTGGTGGTTCCTCTACTAAGATTTGACGAGCGCTAGACAAAAATGCATTGATCAACACTATATCGGGGAGACTTTACAGTAATGTAATGCCCTCCGCCCTATATTGTCTGTCGTACCCCCTTGGGGATACCCTTTTTCATCATTGGCTGATTTCACATGGAAGTGAAGTGGAAATCACCCTAGTAGACCAAAAGATTCATAGTATACAATACCTAGACGGTGACAAAATCTTTGTACACAAGCTTTACGGACAAGTTCGATTTTAGGATCAGTTCCTCAAGCAACTCCAAGGATATCAGCGTTTGATGAGCACATGTTATCCCGGTTCGAAACTCGAACTGGAAGTGACCGTCCAGGATGTTCTTAGCTACTTCTCCGATATTGCTCAACAGCATTAGAGACTTTTTTTCAATTCCGGCTTTTATCATGAGAGAGTATTTTCTTTATGGCTTTAGATACAGGGGTCGATCATGTATAACTTGGTTTTTTGATTAAAGAGGATTTATAGAGAGGGTATGAGTGAGATACCTTTTTGTATAACTGGTTCACTTTATGAATAAGGGTTTTTCCAGCTCTCTGGTCGCCTGATTGAATTCCATCCTGTGAAGGAAAATTGGATAGATGTACAAACAGCTCCTCACTACAAACAATGCGCTTGCATATGTTTGTTTGTTTGTTTGTTTGTACGGAAATTCGGTATTACCTTTTGAAGCATCTGCCGAAGTCGGGTCGAGTTTGGGATGAGTTGGGTCCAGGGCTAGACCAGAAGAGAATAGATGAGCTTAGCGGAGCTCCGGACGGGACATGCACAGGGGTGAGCGTGGTTATGGGCAAAACGTCCTAACTAGGTTTCCTAACAGCTCAGACGCAGGGAAAAATGAGCAAAGGTGAGTTATGGGTCAACAAGTTAAATGAGTGACGCCCACCGGCGGTGGGCGGAGTGTTCTTGCTGTGGGCGGTCCCTTTCCCATAATTTCATAACTCGATAAACGAGGGCTCAGAAACCAGAAAAAGATAGAAGGAGTGAGCATGGCCTAATGCTTGTTAGGCGTGCGTCTTAGCGAAGTTTCTTCCATGTTGGGCGGGAAGTGCATTCAAATGAAAGCTATTTTTCAAATAAATATAACTCTGTTCAAAAACGATATGAATTGCGGGAAAAAGTGGACAGAGGTAATAGAAGAAATGTGGCGAAATCTTTGAAGTAGGTCATAATTCTGGTTCAAAAAGTGTAGAACTCGGAGAACTAGGCAAAAGTAAGGGATAGGTGAACAGCTCAGACTTAGTAGACTCATCCGTGGTGAGCTGAGCATTCCCGTACTTTTGGCATAGACTCATAACCCACCAAGCCTATAGCCAAATTTCCTAATGGTTGGGCTCATATCAAACAGTCCATCTCTGTT
>UZAF01019121.1:0-17352 GCA_900617895.1 Haemonchus placei
GGATCTATTGACTCAGGTTTTGGAGACTTCTTTCTTCGTGATCAACAACGTTACATAAACCCGCGTATCTTGACCGCAATCAGGGGCTGTTTGGAAATACTGGCTGGCCAACTTACTAAAGATGAACAGCTTTGTGACACTTCTATGAAAAAGCTTCGTTTCTAACAGCCTGATCAGAGTAGAGTTGTCCACGCNATAATGAAAATCAGAAGCTCATGTGGCTCCCTCCTTTATGGCTATAGCCCCCTGTGCACGCAATAGCGTGCGTAGCCGCCTGGTAAATAAATAAATATAAATGTAAATAAGCATGGATCATGCAGTAGATATGCTGGCAGCAAGAAATAAATCCTCCTCATGCTTATGGTCGACATCTAAAGCAGTCTTGTGAGAATCCTCCCTAGAGATCTCTTTGCTTTGCAGCAATCAGCAGTAATGTATGAGAGCGAGATCTCTATGAGATCTTGTTCATGTTCATGCTTACGCTCGGCAGGCTACCAAGTCCAACCTATCGAGCGTGAACACGTTTTGATGACCATCTAGCCAAGTTTAATTATTTTATTTATGTCGAACTCAAGGGCGAGGGTGATGTAGGGTCAGGGGAAGGGAATCTGTCGGTACTACGCCTGAACGTCCAACCAGACCTTCCATCTTTCCAAGGTGGGTCAAGTGGTCTCAGACTGGCTAGGAAGATAAAATCTTCGACTACCATTGTGTAGGACACATATGCATTACGTACGGGGTCGATTTCCTTTGTGGCATTAAGATCCAACTAGAACTATTTGGAAAGCGTTAAAAGGAGGTCTTGGATTTCTTGAGGATCATGCGAAATTTGCCAAAAGTTGCATCGCTTGTAAGGTCTCTCGTGTGAAGACCGGAGAAGTTGCTCTCGTTACAAAATTCTGCAATTCCCACTCGTCTCTGAGGAGCAATGGCGTCAAACAGTTCAGCTTACTTTAGCCACTGTCCGCTTTGTCACCTAAAGAAATAGCTATCGAATAGTATAGGAACATTCGTGGGCAAGCAATTAGAAACAGGCATGGCGGAACATAGGATCTATTGACTCAGGTTTTGGAGACTTCTTTCTTCGTGATCAACAATGTTACATAAACCCGCCACCCGCGTATCTTGAGGGAACACTGGCTGGCCAACTTACTAAAGATGAACAGCTTTGTGACACTTCTATGAAAAAGCTCCGTTTCTAACAGCCTGATCAGAGTAGAGTTGTCCACGCAAACCATACAAAGGCGAATGCTTAATACCCGCTACGACCAACTGCTAAAAAAGTCTTTCCCTCATTTATAGGTACATGAGGAGTGCTATATCATCAAAATGAGCCTCTAGATAGCAACATCAATGCAGACGCTTGTTGCTTGCACTTGGGCAGGTTTACTGCTGGATTAGAAAAATTGAAACTTTTAAAGGTGAACTGTTCTTTTTGCTTGTTAAAAATGACCATCCGCCGGAAAGACTCACGCATCTCGCCTCTACTAGGCTCATGCTTAAGATCACATCAGATGATAGCAATGATGGTAACGATCCACTGAAGCAAAGACCATAGATAAATGAATTCAAAATGAGAGCAATTTAGTCTGTTTAGAACGTGAACATGTGGTTAGGTGGTTGTTGTTAGGAAAGTTCCTAAGGTAAAGAAGCCTACGGAGGTATAAACGGGGTGGATCATGGATATGGTAACAAAACAAAAGTGATGCAGAAACCTCAGTTCAAGTAGATGCATGGTCAATTCAAGACTAGAGAGGTATTCAGTATGTATCGTACCAAAGAAGCGAACTTACGGAAATTCGATATTACCGTCAACACATTATCTCCCTTTTATTACCGTAACCTTTATATCAGTCATTTCTATAATAAACCAAATTGATTCTATACAGCTCATACTTTGTTTTATTCTTTGTTCACCAGTTCAGAGAAATCGTCTCACAGGTAGGCTGCATTCGCACTGAGCATAGATAGCACCGCTAGACAAGAAAGCAAGCAAGAAGGTGAAACAAAAGCAGATCTAGCACATATCAGAGATGTCCAGCAGATCTAGAACATTGAACTTTCTGGTGGTTTTTTAAAATGAGATGAGATGTTGAGCATCAAGAGTTGGGTAGATAAAAACTCCAGCTATTATTTTGATCCTTGATGACGCCTGCACATTTTGCAACGCAAAACTTGAAATGTGTCTCTTCGCCCGCAAGTCGGTCGGAACGTCCAAAATTGAGACGGCTCCGTAAGCTGCGCCCTCTTAGATGTTTGAAGCCGTCAAACTCATTAGGTTGAGCTTACGAAGCCAAGCTTTGTAGTCCGGCAACGCTTAAGAGTATCTGCATTCGAAAAAGCTCGGTAAAATAAAAGTCTGGTAAAGGATTTTTGGATTTATTCAATTTTTTTCTACTTTTCCAACAATGGAGGGACTCCGGAAAAGACCGCAGTACTTGACTACAGAAAGCACTTTTTTTTTGCATTTCGTAGTGTCTGATCCATACAGCGACATCAGATACATGAGCATTCCTAATAGAAGATGGACCACTCAAACCCCTTTATTTGAGATCCACTCTACATGGTGCTCCACTTCAGAACAGAATGCAGTTTCACACCAAGATCCTCGACTTTTCCTGACTCATTTACTGGGTCCTTCAGGAACGAGTCGCCAACTTCCATGGGCCAAGCATCCTTTTTCAATTTGCTACTTGTGGCAAGCTTCAGGTGGTTTTTTCACAAACTCTTAGCCATGATCCGTCCTTGTTACACCAATGAGAAGGTGATCATTACTGGTTTTGAAGTACCAAGGCAGAGGCACTGATGATTCCTAATTCAGAAAAAAAAGCTCTCAATTACAAACGCATCTAGGAGTTCGATCATCAGCATGCACACGAAATGAGGGGCGAGTACAAGTAGAGACAACTGACCAGGTGGCAGCAATTAATAGTTGAAAAGGGAGCTTCATGCGCAAGATGCGCCCCGAAATTGAATTTCTCCAGATAAACGAAATCCATGGGGTCAAGTCAAGATGGATCATGGCAGTAGAACGCATCGAAATATGCTATAGTCGAAATCGTAAAAATATATTGGATTAGGTAGTTTCGAGAGTTTCTTGAAAAGTAAACAACATCTGCCACTGGAAAAACATAACTGAGGTGAGAAGAGGCAGTGAATGAAATCAAAGGACAAACGACAAAACAATGACAGCTGCCCTCATCTTTTGGATACTGGTAGCGAATGACTCTCGAAGGCAGTTGTATAACTATTATGCGGCAATGTTCCGGCCTCCGTTGAGTTTTTATTCGTTAAACAGGTAATACCTATTGTTTCAGTCGCCTCCCACCCACATTATCTTGAATGTGATTTGGGGAGCATAGGGCCTTATCAATTTCATCTGTGTACATCACACTCCTTTCGTGGGATCATTACCACACTTTTCATCACTATGTGTTCTCACAAGGTTGACGGATTATGGGCAGAACTTTGCTCTCGGACGGGACTCTAAACCGTCTTGTGCTTTACTGGAACCGTGCTTTCGTCTGAAGCCAAAGTTTTGCCCATATATCGACAACCCTGTGAAACTTTCGAAGAGCATACTGCGGCGATATACAGTAGCGCTCAAAAGTCTTCGGTGAAATGCTTTGACGCTTTTTCGTCCATAACTTTTTTCTTAGTGGACCAAACTGCGCAAAATTTGGATATGTTCAACTAGAGCATATTTCACCCTACCGAACACTATTTGACTGCCAAGCTGCAATATCCTCAGATGGAGCAAGGTGTTTGTTGCGGTAGCAGATGCGGCTAAAAGAAAAGTTGTTGACGTCTGCACTTATTCGCACCTTATGTGCGTTCTCCTCATCTATTGTGTTCGGCATTACCGCTCGTACACTTTAGACATGACAAAAAGGAAAGAGATTCTAGAAGGACCATCATCTGTATTTTCAATCGATTTTAAGTTCTTTTGAATATTTGGAACATGATCAGATTGCAAGTTAATAGTGGTAAATATTCACAATACATCCACGCTCTAAATGTAGTAGTTTCGCATTATTAGATCCAGTAGGAAAGGAGTTACGCCTGAAAAGTACGGCTGAAAAACCATTCCACCGAAGACTTTTGAGCGCTACTGTAGCAGCAGCTAATAAAACAACAAGTCGAACTGTTTTGTATATTAAGAATCACTGGATCATCTACGGGGTGCGCCCTAAATATGGTAACAAAAGAATTGGGCTATAGAAATTGCAGTTCATATCGATAAATGGTGAATTCATGTGAGTTATTTACTATGCATCGCAGCTACAAACCAAAGCAGCTCTAAAACGCTTCGGCTATTCATCGACGGCGGCACGCACAGTTTCTTGATACACTCCAGCCTGTGTTTTTCCGATGATCTCTTAAAAGCAGCAATAGTGGTGCGTCATAAAGCGCAGGCGACCTCCTCCATTATGGAGTGTGGACTTTCAACGACCCATCGCATTGTGGTCCAGGAAATTTGTAGGAGGATCGGAACTGGGATAAAATCGCTACACTCCCTCGGCAGCACTTTTGATCTTTTCCCATTCGTGAGCAAGTGCGTCGCAGCTTTCAAATCGTACCCATGGGAAAATCTTTACCCTCAGTTGCACCCTTTCAGACAATAGCCTTCTTGAAGATGTTCCGATTAAGTTATGTGCTTTCCTCGACCAAAATTTGCGGTACCGTTGTGATGGTAGAGATTTTAGCAAAAATAATCATCAAAGAGGGAAAACGGCTACGAGAGGCGATCTGACTCTTTTCAGCGACTTCAGCACTTGTATTGTGAAATATACGTATACTCTGGGATCTCAACATTCCTTCTAACATCCTTTAGTCAGAAAAAAGGTTGTTGAAGCACGTGCCGCGCGCTAGTCGCGCACGGCCTTTGTTTTTTCTCTCCAACTTCTTCTCGTCAGAAAGCTTATGTCTTCCCAAGCAAAAAGGTCGTATATGAGACAAAACGACTGTTTTGAGGCTTGTCGTTGACCTGCCTACGCTTGCCATTCAAGAGACTGTCATCTGGGAAATGTGAAGAAATAGCGATCCCGGAAAGGGACTCACCAAATGTGCCCAAAGACGGAGCGGTTGAGGGATGTCTGCTAGGCTCGTCGCTTTCCGGAATCTGAAAAGCTTCGCCTGCCAACTGCACTTTCTCATGGCGATCGGCTAAGTTGCTCTTCGAATTTGCAAATTTTTCTGTATCACTGATTCGTTCCAAAAACTAAATGTCAGCTTTATTTTATTAGTAAAGAAAAATTGTTGGATACCCTATTATCATAGGTGCTCTACGGCCTCTCCATCAACTGTGCGCGTGTGTGTATGTGTGTGTGTAGCGTATGCATGTTTGTATGTGTGTGTGTAGGTGTATGCATGTATTTGTGTCTAATCCCTGGTGAAAGGTGAAGTGGAGAGCAGTCTTCCAACTAATAGATGGAGTCAGAGTGCTAACCAGGAGCAGAGACCTTCCAGAGTCGTGCCCNCCCTTCGTAAAAACGCATCCAATTCCGCCTTATGATTTCCGTTCGGTAACGAGGCTACGTGCATTATGGCCATATCAATTGCCCGTGAAAAGTCTAGCGAAAGTTCGTGCACGCGCTAGTCGCCCTCAAACTCGTGTTCAATTTGTGTCAATTGTTGGATGGGTTCGTTTCAGTGCTGCAAGTCTCGCTTGCTGCGAGACGCGACTTGATTAGCCTGTGCACATGACTTGCCTTCAGAATATTTTGAAGGCAGCTCCATCTTATCACCCTTACTATATCTAGGATCTGAGTTGAGCCCGTTCCTGTTTTATATCTTCCATTAGAATTGAACTCTCGAAGCTTTTCTCCTAAATTCAACCCATCTTCCGTAGATGAAGCTGGGAGCAGCGATTTTCTTTGCATTGTGAGAGCGTTTTCGCTTATTCATTCTGTTCCTGATGATCCTGCATCCTTAACCAAAAATCCATTATAATACATATTTCACCTCAAAGCGACCACCTGCCATGGTGAAAAATCCCATGAGGGGAATAGGAACGTAATTTTCATTGTGTGGGAATGATCTGAGCCTTTTCAACCGATACAGAATTATTACATCCCTGATGCAATACACTGGAAAAAAACTCTTCGGAACATGTCGTCTTTAATCTCCTTTCCTTTGCTAGAGATATGTGAGTTTTCTTTTCCACAGAATCGCTCTTCGCTAGCTGCTCTTGTGTTAGTTCCCCAACTTCTTAGGTCCATAGCATTGACATGATCCTGAGTTTAAAGGGCTTCCTAGGTTGTTATTCCGCGTTTTCCTTCAGGCCTTTTAGGATAGGCTATTAAAAAACCACAGGTCATCGTTTTTTACGAAAAGATACTCCAAGCTTTCTGCTACGCTCCTAGACCGTCGATAGCATACTCTACTTGGATATTTGTTGCGCTTTCTGGCCTTACACTTGTTTTATGTTGTTTCACTCCGTGTTCTGACTTATCCCTAATGAGATATAAGTCCGATGAGTCTGATACACCTAAAAGTCCGAATGCAACTTGACGAAAAAAAATTTCGAAGTCTGACAAATTGCAGGGAACGTCGTCGCAACAAATGAAAAAATCCCCAGGTCTGCGTGGAAAATTAGCCTGGAGGCCTTCCCATCGTGCAAATATGTTGCTACGCAAGTGGCTCACTTTTTTCGTGTAATTTTTTCTTGTTTTGGCGACAGAAGAAACGGCCAGCAAAGGGATCTCTTTTGTGTTATCCCAGCTGCGACCTTCGGTGAGGCAGTTACCCCTGACTTAGTTCTTCCGCTCGTCCTTCTTCTTCTTCTGATCTAGCCGAGTTTCACAGCACGACACTATGGCTCTTACAATCTTTCTTGCATTTTTCCTCTGATGGTACAAGATCGACGGTTCGTTAGCAGAAAGACAAACTTGTAAAATTGACTATGAACCTCGTGTACTGCTTTATGAGGCTAATCTGCTCCTGCTGCCTTGAGAAAGCAGCAAAAAGAGTCCCCCCTCAATCTAACTTCGCTCAGAACAATAGTTTTCGTTCTTTCGCACCTTTTATGAACAAGGGGGGTCACGGATCGTTATATAGATATGCACGAAAAGCGAGCATCGAAATAGCTTTTTGATTATTAGTATGTTTGTTAGGTCCCATTAGGGAACCAAGTGAGAGTCTCAGGGGGATCCGTTGTGAATACTGGTGCCCACTTCCGCCATCCTATTATGTTCATCAGATAGGAGTGCCGCTTGACGATGAACTGCTATCTGATGTAAAGGTTTCATTCGTCCAAAGTTCCTTCCTTACGTTAACTCCGACTAAGAACAACGCTCGAAAAGGAATTCCTTGTCCCGTATGATTGATTGTTTGTGGCCATGTTTGGGGCATTCACATCTTACTTCGAGAATTTTCTGAGCTTACGGGCGTAAAACTTTCTCAATCGTAAAGCTGAAAAAGCAGCCTCACAAGGTTGGCGAGTTATGTACAAACTCCGGCCTCGGATCGGAATCGAGCCCGTGCTCGTGCTATACGAGCAACGCACTCCCTATCCCTTACGCGGAAGCCGCTTGCCCACGCCTTCGTATTGGCTTCCTTGCCATGGCTTATCAGCATTCACACGTACAACGTGGTGGGACGGCCAGCCAATATCAGCATAGAACCGTTAGCTGTAAGCCATTAGCAGCAGAAAAAAGTATGCAACCTGTTGAAGAAGAACCAGTAGCTCACTGGGGTTGCTTTGGTGTCCTGATCTGCTCTAATGTGGACCCAAACTCATCCTTTTTCTTGGAATTGCCAACCGCCTGACTTGGCAAATGTTTGCCTTAGTGTGGTTTTTGGAGCTGCGATCGAAGAAAAGCGAAGCCGATCAAATATGAATGGCTTATTTCGAATTGTAGTGTTTATAAAGTTGCTCCTGGTAAAAAGTTAGATTTTCAGCATTGCATCGACAGATGTTGCCAGGCTCTCCTAATAAAGTGGGAACAGTGAACACACTTCTGAACCGCTCAGAGACTCATTTAAATATTCAAGGAGCACGTACTCGATGGTACACCCTTTTCATTTTTGCAAGGGGAGGACTGATTGTACATCAAGAGAGCGAACTTTTCGAAAGAACTGTTTTCGTTAAGTGAGAAGGTAAGATTCGTAGGCCTACTCAGGTGAAATTTCTGCAAAGATCAATAACCTTGGTGTAGGAAATACGATCGCGATTTTACTTTCGCATAATTTATTCGTGTTCTACCATTTCTCAAGCTTTCGCCGCGCCCCATGAAGTATCGAAAAGCTCTATCTATCTGAAATCGTGTCTATTCTCCTCACTTCAGGAAGGGCAGTCATGCCTAATTTTTGATGTCTTCTCGCTCAATAATCAGATTGAAGCACAAAGGGGAAAGTCGTCCTTTCGAAAATCTGATGCGACCTCCGCTTGGTTCAGCACCGAGTAAAGATTTATAAAGGGCAACTACTCCCTCATCACATGTTCTAAAGTGTCTAGGTTTTGAATAAACCCATTTCTAGCTACTTGATAGGAACATGGGCAGTCCAACCTTTTGAAGAATAGATTTCCGGCCAAGATAGAGCATCCTTCTGATTCTTCAGGATCTTTTCACTGTTCGAAAGACTGAGAGCACTACCTTGACGCCAACTTTTGCCCCATTTCTTCAGACCGAGACCCACTTGAACGCTCACCGAGACTTGAACGGGGTTCGGACGTGGGAAGGGTGTTGCGAGGATAACACGCCCTAAGGTTTCAAAGTCCGAGACTTCTAGCGAACAGCTACAGCAGGGGAATCAACTGCAGAAGCTTGGGAAATCTGAATAAATAAGTCTCTCAGCGGGTTAGGGGCTGCTGACTTGGCGATTTGGTTAGAATCTTGTGAACGCCTGAAAGATAATGTCCTTATTTATAACTTTCTCCTTTTATAAGGTTAGAGCGGCAAGTGAGGGGTAAACACTTCGAGAGGCTCCTGACCCCTCTGAAGAACTCTACTAATCGGTCGAAGTGCCGCATATAACTACTCTACATTTCTGCTTTCTTGTCTAAACTTTCCGGTAATCGAACCTAGACCAATCCAGGCGATTAACCAGCGATTAAGCGTTTTGCTGTACCACTGTTTCGTGACGAATATCGCTCTTACCGGATATTAGTTCTTATATGGCATGTATAGCACATACATATCTCGTCGGCTAAGCATTTATCCATTCCGCGAACCAATTTCTGAAGATTTCCTTAATCTTCGAATCGCGCAGTACTGCTCGGGGCAGCCTTACGGATTGTAAACTATTATGTAGGTCGGCATTGTCAAGAAATTTTGAAGTGAACCTTGTTTGTGAGCTATTCAATTGCAGGAGCAAGGCGACGAAATCCTTTGTGAAGGCTACCTGTTGCCTTCATTCTTCGCTGAGGGTCTGACATCACTGAAGGATAGAATGTGCACTGGGCCCTTGAGATCGCTTTCGAAAAAAAATACTCAAACAGCTGTCGTGCCATCTGAAAGGACATATTTCAAGGAAAAAAACATTTTAGAAATAGTCACCGAAGTACAAGGATCTCCATTTGGGTTCAAATTTCACAAGGCCACCCTACCCAGGGATGGAAGGTAGGGAGGGNAGAGCATCGTTCGACGACCCCTCATCAGCACATCCTTGTTCGACTCTCTTTTCTAGCAATGAAATTCCATAGAAGCTTCATCACTACTTATCATGTCTCGAATACCAGTATCACACTCTTTCGCTATGTTTTTTGCTGAATCGATGCTCCGCAGACATTTGCAGACTAATTTCATCATGAAGGCGACCGACCTGGACGATGCGGCGATCTCCGAGGCGAGTCTGCAGCATGGAGCAAAACCGCTATTTGACAAGTACAACTTTCAATTGTCACTTCCTGAGCAGTCAAGCCAATCTGACGTCTTCTTTCCTTTGCTGGCAAGAGTCAGTATAGGGACTCTATAACTTTGGGGCTGATACTTCACCCATTAATCTATGTAGTCGCTCAACGCCTTCCTTTATATCATTTTTGATGAAAAAAAAAACACATAAATGAGAGAAGTAGGATCACTTAGCTTTCTTCTGTGAAGCGTACATGCTACTGGATCTCAGAGGCTATCAGAAAAACAATCATTCATTTTATATCGTGAACACTCTCTTGAAAGGAAAGAATCGAAAGTTTCTCCCTCACCTTTGAAGGCAGCATTCAGAAGCGGTTTGTGAGACATGAAAGGATGAACCTGTGGCCCGATTGATAGCCCGGAAGACATTGTCTTGTCGAAAAATGCCCTCGACAGGCCGCTGTAAAGGATCCAAAACCATGCTGGCCAACGCATACATCCAAAAGTGACCCCGATGACGGCCTGGTTAAGACCCAAGATTCATAGTGAAGCATTAGAGTGCCAACAATGGTACGCTTAAGTGGGGGACACCCAGGCGGTTACAGTGCGCAATCACGTGCAAGCCTCTTTCTTACAACTTTTTTAAAGCCCTATATTTTTTAAAATCCAAATCGCACTTTCTTCGCCATTTTTACACTTTTTTACACTACTTTCTACACTTAGTCTGGACACACATATTTCACTGCCTTCAACTTCCTAAACGGTATTAGTAGTGATCATCGTTTTGCATGGTCGAGTTCTGGTTGTTCAATCATATTTTTCTCATAGACAAAAAAACATTGCTGAATTTTTTTGCTAGAGTTCATCTCACCAAAATTGCTCTGGGGTGATTACGGTGCCCACTGAGAGCTCATTGAGTATTTTATAGTGAATCGCCTAGATTACTGAAATCCGACATGATTTGATCAACTCGTCCTAGCATTAGATTTTACTTCAAGGCTGGGTGTCATCCGATCTCATGGGAGTTTTGTAAAACGAGCGTTGATTGCGGACTCTATTAGAGCTCCACGTTTCCTTCTCAACTTTAGACTACCATTTCATGATTGCTTTCTTGTAACGCCTTCGTGATTTCTTCAAATGTGCAGCAGCTCAGGAAAGGCCGTTAAAATGAGATCTAATCTGAGAACGGTGTTGTCTGCTTGCCCTATAAGATGTGCGAATTTTGCGTCAGCCTGACCTTAAAACTAGAGGAATTTGCAATCTCTAGGGCCCTATTGGATTGTTTAGGATATTTTTTTTTCTTTCTATGAATCAACACAACGTAATCACTACATCAAACATCAGTCTCTGGTCTACCTTTAATTCGGTGCCAGGAGCTAGAGGAAATACCTGATAGGACAGTTACCCACCTGGGATTAGAGTTCCAGTGCAGCAATCCGTTTCTCAGGTAATCTTGTCGCGGGTCCTTGCCCGAGCGCTTGATGGTGATGCGGAACGATCAGGTTGATACCTCAGCTCTTATCCGTTTCCTTGTCGTACATAGGTCTTTTTCCAAAGTGTCTTTTACAAAGTGAGATCAGAGTAAATCTATGCAAATGGCGTTATGCCGTGAAATGAAATATGCTTCCCGTGGTGTTCTGCAGTCATTGCATTTTATTTCATAATAAGGTTACTGTATCCAATGGGTTTTCATACTGAAAGCTCGTCGTTGTGTTGACAAATATCTCAAGAGAAAATCTTTCCGATTGGTTGCTTAGGCGGGAAGCGTAAGGCCAAGCAAAGAAATGTGCAAGAGCTCAGCTACTTTTGCCAGTCTACCTCATTGGTTAGGGAGAGCGAATGACCTCGGGTTGGTTTCCTTCTGCAGCACCTGCTAAATTGTGTGAGCCTGAATAGTTCAGGAGTTTTAGTTACAAAAGAACTTCCAGTATACTACTCCATAGGCATCTTGGCCCTCATAATGGGCAGCTGAAATGCGTGGGGAGCGTGGCATGTTGAAGACACCGTTCCTATCACTAGCTGGCAAGCACATCGATCGTTCTTCATTGAGGCTTGCAACTGCAGAGAAACTAGTCTCTAGAGAAGGGATCAACAAGGAAGAGCATCGAATCGTCAAAGCGCGAACGCAAAAATAGATGGAATTCCGGGCAACAGTGAGATCTTCCGTTCGTTGTTTTGAATCCAATGAAATGAAGTGTTCGGGATTGTGACTAGTTGATGAGCTTTCTCCCTAGGGTTACCCCGAACGCACAGGATCTCTAAAATGGCTCGTGGAGATTGTGTGTGTGATCGATAGGATGATTTAGAATGAGAATCCCATTGAGCTGTTCATGCGCACATTGTCCTTGGAAAAGCTTAAAGGCAGCCGACGTTTTTAAACCTGAAACTGGCCACCTGCCAGGCCCCGCCCTTCGCAACTGGCCGCCCTTGGGGTTATTTCTTAAATTTCGCCTCCAATCTCGAAGTGCCTTTACTTGTTTACATTTTCATTCGATATAATCTCCTATTCTACTTATCTCCACGTAATAGATAAATAGTAGACCTAGAGACAAGCCTTCTCTTAATATGTGAAGCAGGTGATGTAGAGCTGACTTGATGATTTTGTTGAGGCCAACAAAAGTCATGCTTCAAATTTCTGAATTTTTCTCAGGGAGTGAAGATCTTTTCTATGGCAGCGTGAGAGTGTTCCTTCTTCTCTGCTACCTCTCTTGGTGTTTGAAGGGAATCGTTATGCAATGGCTGTTTCAATAGCTCCCTATGAAGCCTTTGGAGTCAAAATGAACTTCTCTAAACTTGGCATAATAGTTACAAGCAGCTCTTTCTGTCATGACCATGACATCCTCTTAACAGACCGCGTAAGTTCCCGAGCATCTTTTACAGCCATAAATGAGTGAATAAAAAAAGAAGGAGATGACGAAAATGCTCGCTTCTCTCAGTCTGACGTTCCATCACGTTCCGTTGAAGTATCTGAAAACTAGGAATGAATTTCGATATAGGATAAATGAAGATAAAGTTTTGGGGCATTAATCAATCCCGTATGAAAGCTGCGCCTCCACATTTGACTTCCATTCGGAACCGTAGTGACGTACTGAAGCGGTGACTAGCTCATGTACAAATCAGTCCCTTTTATCTTCCCAGACTAGTCTGGTACCAATTATCCGACGCCCAGGGAGTGAAAGACTTGATTGGCCTAGGCGGTTACGGTCACACGTACCCGGACCCGTGACCGTACATGCGTGGTAGCGCGCCACTTGCCATTACACCACATCCGCCCTGAATTTCGATATAACACAAAACTCAGAGTAGAATGACTTATTTTCCCTTGAGTAATGTACACCACTATGTCGAGAACATTTGTTCACTTACATATGTGGGAGAAATCAAATATGAAAAGGGAGGGGAGCTATTGCAATCTGGTTCATGTATCGGACCCTAATATCTCAATAGACCTTTATACGATTTTACAAGGTGCCAAGTTAACGGGAGATGGGCAGTAGGTTTGTGTAATCGATCCGCCGGACGCGACTGTCGCGGACCATTTGCCTCTTTATAACAGTTCTACCTTTCTTCATACAGCTCAATCGCTTTGCGAGAATTACTTTTGGCATGATTCTGATGTTAGTTCTTCTGTTCCTGTTTTCTTACTTGCTGCTGCATTCTGCCACACTCCTTCGCGTGCGGCATCTCCCTCGTCGCGACGTGACGATTTCGTTCCTATTGCACCACACCCCAAGTTAACAGATGAGAATCGATCAACTTTTGGAAATACTATGTTCCTTTTGAATGGAAAAAAACCTATAGGAAGAAACTCATAGAAAATAAACATGGTCCGAAAATCGTACTGAAAATAGAAACAAAAGTCCAACCAATCAGTCATAAAAATGTATATCTTTGATATATTTAGATGTAAAACTAACTTCTGCTGCCGAAGCCAAAATTGAAGAAATCTATGAAGTGAAGGCGTTCAAAGCTTTTCACACCTCCATATTACGTCTCACCCTCGACTGGTGTGTTCGTCGCGAGAAAGCTTTGCTAATAAGAGTGGTAAAAAAATTTTGTGGTTCATGAGGGCCGAATTTTCGATTACTTAATGGGAAACCCAAAAAATTTAAAAGCACTACTCTCACAGTATTTTGTGTTTACCAAGCTGCATTGTAATGTTTTATTGAAGTCTACCCGTCGAATTCACATGCCCAGGTGTGAAGGTAGTGCCCACACATTCCTCTATGGAAAAGTGTAACTGACAGTGTTGGCAAAAAGAGTATTCGGACAATCGTCGACGAGCTTTTCGCTCACTCCTGCTACTCTTTCACTCCCAGAAATTTCTTCGAGCCCTGGATACCTCCTTCTGGTCATTCCTCTCACTATGTAGAAGTGAAAACTCCCGCAATTTATCCTCTCATGTCGTTCGGGAGTTATCTGCTAGAAATTTCGTAAGTGTGTCTGAAACATTTCTCGTGTAACTGCTTTATTGGACACTATCAATTTGTAAGAGCATAACATATGAGACACCCTCTTCCTTGCTTATTAGACCCTGTACAGCCAGAATATCATCCACTATCCAACATGCCCATTGAACCATCCATTGAAAATTGCGCCAGTCATTTGGCTTCGAAGCTCATTCTTGATGAATCTATGCAAGCCTCATTTGAACGTTTTCAAGTCGTAGAGAAAAAAGAAAAATTAACCTCAACCTGGTCAACAGATTGCGATACCGGGGCGTGTTAGCGCAGGCGAGTGAATGTGGTCCTTCTGAGGTATCTTCACAGAGACATCTGGGACTGTTTAAAATATCTAGTTTCGTGAAAGTTTGGATACATCCTCTCTATCTCACCCTAAAATTTTCAGTAATGATTGCGATCTAGTAATCGAAGTCGTGATTGTCTGCTGTCATATCTCAATTCCACACATCCATGCCAGCGAAAAGTCCCAACATGAAAGCTTTCCATCTTCTGAACCCACCTTCAATGCATAGCGCTAACTGGCTACGTACGTCAAGCATTATGGGAGCAGCCCATCGATGACCTTTGCCCAGTGAAGACTTTCCACTAGTCAGGGAGGTGCTGGAAGCCCGTCCATTAGGCCAACCTTTCGAAGGCATAGTAGTTCGCCGGCGATGATTGTGCGAGGGACGTTTCCTGGCTTCCGCGCTCTCTTCTCTGTACTCAGGTTGGCCAACCCTCATTTCGGTTTCAAATTTCAAGTGGACACAGCCATCATCGCTCGATTCGTAGTAGCTGAGGTTTCGCTCTCAGAAGTGCAAAAAGAAGGGTTTCAAGGGCTTCGCTTGAACAGCTGACCAAATTGACTGAATTAAATCTCTATCCGAGGATTGACATATTTAGTGAAATGAGAGATATTCAAGTATAACTAAAGTTTGATAGTCTCCATATGAAAATTTTCACTCAAAAGCCCGTCATTCCAGATAAGTTAACGTACATTCGGGAAGGGAAACCATTCGATTTCAAAACTGGCATCCTATTTCTTCTATAGACTACAGAGCCTGAGCTTCAGACTCACCAAGTGGGAGAACCGAGCTGGCACGACTTCATCGAACCATCACTGAATGGGCTTTTTCTTTTCTCAAGAAGAAAATCAGTGATATGTGTACCGAGGCTAAAAATAATCTTATCATTCACCAGCAAGGCAATAACGAGGGACCAAGGGGTTTTACTTGGATAGCTGACTGAAGTGAATCCGAACATGTGATATTGCGTGAGATGAGAGATAATCAATCATATCATGAAGTTGGTAGAGCAATTTCGTTTTAAATTTCTCACTCAAAAATTTCATATTAGACCTTCAGTAGTAATTTTATTCGCTCTCCGAGCCCATGCCTTTGACTTCACATTCCATACGATAGAGCCTGAATTTCGATCTCACAAAATGAGCGAACCCAACCACCAAAACTTCACTTAGCCAATGTCCAATTGGAGTTTTATTTCTCAAGGAGAAAATCACTCTCTTTTTGCCATTCATCAACCGAGTTGTCCAACAAGACGCATCATTTTTTCTTCCTACTCAGTTTTTCTGCGGAAATTTGATGGATGCCCTTTGGGTGGTAACAGGCAGACTCGAAGTTTTTCACTTTAAAATACCATTGCAGAGCTGCTTGTTACCGAAATCGAGTATGACAATATTGAGTTATTTTCTGTCATCTTTCTGCCAAAGTTAATTTTGAAGATTCATTGACGATTGAACCCCTTTCATCGTAGAGCTAGGTATCGGCTCACGTTGTAACGAAAGTAGAAGGAAATGTTCAGTCACTAAAACAAAGCCTAGGAATAGAAAGAAAAGCCGGGTTTCAAGAAAGGCTACGTTGAGAATTCTGTCAGGAAGACCCAATGAACACATTCTGTTGATGTTTTTAGGAACTGCTCCCTGAGGGGACGCAGAGGGTGGATTCGACGAACATTTTCAACCGATTTTAGGTGCTGCCAGACGGAGTTCTTTTCGGTCTACGGCAATTTTGGGTTATGGTGACTTTCCCCTTCGTCAGTTCGACCTTAAATTTCACATTAAGGAGGCCCTTTTTGGGAAAGGGAAATATTTTCGTCAGCATGGGACTTTCCAAAAAGGCTCTCAAAAAGAAGCTGCTCTGTTCATGATCATAGATGAAATTTTTTGTTGTTCCGTTCCTTTTTGACATACTCTCGTGTATTCGACTTTTGTTCAGAATCGTAGTCGCGTTTTGTAGTGGCCTATACAGTCACTCGGAGTGGCCAGCCAAAGTACGAGTCAATGCTTTTATCATCACAAGCGAGTCAGGTATCAAATAATCGACTAAGTGATGACGATGGTACGCTTTGCAGGGTTGGCGATACTTCTTTCCGAATTCGTTCGAAAGCAGTAGTTCCGTGACTGCTACAATACCATTCCACTAAAAAAATGGAACCTTCCCTTGATAGTGCCCGACTGCGGGTAATCGGGTGCGGCGAACGCAACACGAATTTCGAGAGGAAGTGCCCACAATCCTTTACAGCCTACGAGGCATGGCGGCTTAGGCGTGTATGCGATAATTACTACTACATAGCCTTCGCTCTAATGCTCACGGTATNNGGGACACGGGGCAAAACATTCCTTTCGTTCAGGCTTTCGTGAAGAAGTCTGACCATCTCGTTGGTGGCGTCCAATGCTCATGGTACAGTCATGAATTCGAAAAAAGATGTGAAATTCTGAAAAGCTTGACGAGCTTGAAGAGACCTCAAACTCAGACTTGTCAAATTTATGCTACAGAGGTTAATGAATTTCGCAAAGTGTGAGAAGTTCTGGGGGATGCAGAACATGCTGCTCAAAAATCGATTCAATTGTGGAGTGGCAGGATTCACTACTGAATCATCGCAAGCTAGTCTGCCCAAGATTTTCTTTTGCACATGACTGAAACTCGATACTCAGCAATTCCAGTGGACACTTTGGCAAAGTCGATTTCGATCAGTACGTGCTCATGCGTTCACCTTCTGTGACGCACTGTTCATCGTCACCCTCTCGGAATTCATAGGCCTGACTGGAATGTGCCTCTACCGTTTGATGGAACCCCAATAGTCTGTACTTTACTGAA
>UZAF01019122.1:0-26799 GCA_900617895.1 Haemonchus placei
TGCGGAGACGTTTATCTTGATTTCTTGCTTTCGCGGAGGATTATTTCACCTCTATCAATGGAACTAATGGAGTCTTTGAAGAAGCGCATTCTTTGAAAATNGCCGTAACGTATATCTCGTGGCTTTACGTGCAGCCTTTACTACAACTGAATCACTGATTCCACTCTATTCCCTGACCAATTTCTACGGAAAAATTTTCAGTGAATCCCCGATGATTACTCAAATCTCTGATTATGCAATTATCGTATTAAACTCTATAAGTATCGATAAAAGGGAATTATGATATTATAAAACCATGGCATCGATTACGAATACTATTAGTCATGGATTCACGGAAATTTTTCGTAGAAATATTTTTCAGTGGCTAATAGAGGGATTGTTTGCATAATTATTTGGCTCCGCCTACAAGCATAGCTGCCACCTTTTTTCTTAGAATTTGTCGTTCTATTGTAATGTTTTGTGTTGCTGGCGTTTGTTTATGTTTTCCTTTTCAACGCTGTCTTATATGGCGTATACAATAAATAAATAAATGAAAAATACCTCCCAGTTACCCGCTTTGCAGAAAAGCACTCTTTACTCTATGAAAGATGATTTTCAGGGAAATATTTTTTGCGGAGACGTTTATCTTGATTTCTTGCTTTCGCGGAGGATTATTTCATCTCTATCAATGGAACTAATGGAATCTTTGAAGAAGCGCATTCTCTGAAAATACGAACCTTTGAAATTAATACCAAATCAAAAACTCTTCATCCATTCATAAACACAAGCAAAGTAATATTTATTTAGCAATCTAATTGTATATATATATGATACGTTTTATGACACGTATCAAGTAATATTTCCTTTACGTTGGAACAAAAGTTCATTTATAAGTTCAAATCAAATCTAATCAAAACTTCTTGTTTCTGTTAACCTTCTTCAGGTGGAAAAGACCTAGGTGGCGTCTGTGATTGGCTTTAAAAAAATTGCAATTTCCTAATATCGCGAAAGCTAAGAGAAATCAATGACTATTCATTTCTTTGATCTGTTCCAAATTACTATTTTTTTTCTTTGTTGATTTCGTTCCATTTGTTCGCTTGTTCGGGTAACAGAAAGGATACTGCCAGGCCCGAAAATTCGAGGCTAGGGCACAATAGAAGGTCCATTACCGGATCGGTCGGATGTCACGCCCATCAACCGATGTGTCAGACGAGTGGTAGAGGCGCTGCAGATGGCAATATTCTTGCCAGGACCCACACATCCAACACGCAATCAGATGATCTCCGAATGATGAGACGATTTTTACCCCTATTCCATTATCCACCGTTATTCTATTTGCTGCTGCAGATTTATCAAGTTTTCCACCTCAAGAGGATGAAAACGGTGGGTTAATTTTGCTGTTAACAGTGTTTTCGTTTGCTTATTCTTATGAGCCAGTAATTTTGAAGGACATTTTTGCTTACTGTAGTCACCTACTAGCGCCAGGACCCACACACACGCAATGACACACATTGTATAGCTCATCCAAACACCCCTCTCCCTATGACTGAAAATGTTGCACGTGAGGAATCAGCATTTTAGCTGTGGAAGGATAGTTCTAAAAGAAGCAAAGATGAAAGGCCATCTTGAAGACTCGTCTCTACCATTAGCTTTAGGAAAACGAGCAAATGAATCGGTTTTGTGAAATTGTTTGGCTGCACGCGGCAGTTACGGGCGAGCTGCCTCATTATCACAGTTCCAGCGTTTTTTCTACAGTTTGAACGATATGCGATTACACTCAGATCCACCTTCAGAAACGTCGCAGAGGAGTTGAGCTTTCCGAGTTTAATAATTTGAGACTGAATTGTTGGTTAACAATATGTTAACGTCCCCTTAATTTTTATTTCGACCGTTTTCAATCTGCTGACAGTCACTGCCCATTTTGATTGCCCAAATGGGGCATTTTCTTATTGGGTAATGTGAACTTTGTAGTGATAACAGCTGATAGGGATTGATAAGGGCATCACGAGGCAAAATGAAACTGGATTCCGGGCGCACATCGAATTAATCGTGAAACATCAGTTAGGCGTGATAAGTGACTTGAAATGGGCTCCGAGATGAGTGACGAGTGACAGGATGTGATAGCAGTTGATAAGAGCTGATACGAGGTGTTAGAGGGCAAGCTTAAAAGGAGCTGCTATGTACCCCATTCTAGAGCGAAGCCTTCGCATGCTGGAAAAAATGGAGATAGGGAACCCAGGAGCGAGTTTCCCAGCTGCACTTTTATTATTGTAATCAACAAGTTACCGTAATCCTTTCAGAGTGACTACATTCTTGACCCAGCACTAGTTCATGATTTTTGAGGAGCGCCCAGTCTCCTGCAGGCAAAACTGAACTAGTCAAGCACCGATCATCATTCTGGTATACGCCAGGCACATAATAATCATCTTTATTACCTTAACAAAACGTGAAACAAGGAAATACATTAAACCGCTATAACACAGATCGTACAATATTTCGAAGATGTGAGACTTGAGGTCGTGTAACGGTGGAGTGGATATCACCGTTTACACAACTACCCACCGGATCAATCTATAAACCGAATAAAATTACACAGCACTCTAGGGCAAAGATGTCGGTTCAATCACTGAACCGGGAAGGAGATGATCTACCAGGCTCAGTTCCTCCAACCAGAAAATGGAGGCCCATCAATATTAATTATCGACTACAATCTCAAGATATCTTACTTCGCATGGTATACAAGCCGTACCTATTATATATATCTATACAACAATCAATACCAGATAAAACATCGTAAAGAGATCTCTGTACGCATTACACATTCAAAAGGCATAAAACTTTAAATTAAATATTGAAGCGGTCATCGATCTACAAGCACTACGAAGATCATCAGGTGACCACCTCAGAATGAAAGAGATCGATGACTGCCCGTCTTAAAATTTATCTATGACTGCGCACTGGTTCTGAGAGAGATGGGCCATTGAGCTTTTCTGAGAAGCTCCATGTACGGACAAAGACAAAAACAAGGTGGGATGAAGGGGTGGGGAGGGGGTTCGTTTCAGAACCGGATCGGACTTGGATTTATACACAGGAGGTGGGGCGAATAAAGCTTGATACACAACGCGTCAATAGTTCTACAAGCACATGGACAGACATACACACAACATTGCACTTGCGAGCACACTTTACAAGTTATCGTTGAGCAGAAAGAGAATTCTATCGATATACACATCTAATACCTGAATTCAGATGCGTGTTGGGAAAGAAGGAAGCGGGGTGAAGGAACAAAAGCAGATTAGAAATGGCAACAAATTTTTTAGAAAAGAGATTATTAAAACGATGAAAGGATGAACAAAAATGATCGACTCGAAAACATTACCGAAACTTTTATAAAAAAAGACATTAGGCAGGGCAGAATATCAGAATACCAGCATAGACTCCGCACGGAAGACGTGACGGTACGTTGAAGCAAGAAAAAAACCGAGCGTACAGGAGCTCAGGCTTCATCAGATTGCAATGTTACGGAACGCCCGACCACCTCGTGACACCATCATTAAGCCCTCATCGTCCTCTTCGATTTCTGTCTCACGACGACGAATTGGTGGAGGTAAATTGAGTCGCGCCTTACCGTCCATGGAGAATACCTAGATGGTACTGTTTATACTTGAATTACAAGATGACAATGTTATTCGCTGTTATGCCCATTCCATAAATAACAAATCCCATCATAGAAACCCAACTACCTTCGGCCCATGAAACATAGGATCAAAAGGTTGGAAATTTAGTAAGGATCCGAACTATCACCGTAATCCCTTTATCTCTCATCGTAAAATAACGTAGACATTATTAATGACAAGTAGGTAATTAGTGTATGAAACAGTTATGAGATTACTGCATGAATTTGGATCCCCACCGAGGTTTCACTCTTGCTGAAGGATCTACCATTATGCGTGACACTGGCCCCTTCTTCCTGATTTTTTTCATATTTCCCATGTTTCCAGTATTTCCTACTTCGACCTTTTCTTATGAGCTCCTCCGTCGCCCTTCCATCCCTCTACTGAGACTTGAATTTTGTTTGCTTGGAAAGGGTGACCCCATTCAAAGCATTATCGACCCCAATTCCCTAATTTTACAATACTTTTCCCAAAGTCTGTAGTATCCGGGTTACAATGGCAAAGGGCGAGATTATAAAGGCACTATCAGAAAGATCAAGTTGATCAAAAGAAGTGAATAATAAAAAAGCCATTTGAAACTACCTCCTGAGGCGCTCCCATCAATGACAGCAATACCGGCAGCAGTATCAGGCCATTAATCACTCCTATCACTATCAAGGCTGACATAACGACAAAGAAATATTTGACGACAAATCTGAAAATCGGGATTCGCCGTACAAAAATTAAACAGAAAACGTGCTATCCGGGCGCTGCGAAATCTGTTGCCACACTGACTAGGGGTTCTTGAAGAGCTGGCTCAAATGGCTGTTTACTAGCGATCAGGCTTCAAGACAAACAGTTAATTATGAACTCACTCAAACTCGGAGAATCCAAGCATGAGGATTCCCAGTAACGTCGACAAGGCTCCATGGATAACAGGCACGAAAACACGATCGATAGCACTCGATGTACGTTCAGATCTGAACAAATGAAAAAAGTGATTCCCAAAAACCCTGAACATCACATGTGTTTTGAACCACGGTCTTTTAGTTTCCTATCTTTTTGTAACATCAGCATAGCCTCTTTGGAAGCTTTTTCGTGCGAAATCCTCAACGATTTAAAAAGTCGGTGAAAAAAGAAGCAAAGGTTTCACATATCTCAGTAGCTGCTATTAGTAATAAGGGAATAGAAAGATTATAAGAGTAAGAAGTAATAGAAGGAAGTTGAGGAGTTTTTCTCTTCTTAATTCTATGAATAATGGCTTGGCTTATTGGTCGGCGACGAAAGGAACGACAGAAAGATTGTAAGTTTAAAGTATGCCAGGAAACTACATAAAAACGTGTATGGGTATACTAACAAGTTTCTTTCGCAGTACAAAATGACAACAATCATCAGTCCTTTAAAATATTAGTTATGGATCTCTTACCTCGTTCCAAGAGATGTCAAGTAGGCTAAGACAACATGTGCAGTGAACTCCACACCAATTCCAACAGCCGTGATTAACGTCACCGCAGATACGGGGTTCATCTTCACTCCAGCCCAACCCATGAAACCAGCCAGCTCGACTGTCATCACTGAAAATGCGTATTATGCGTGTAAAAAGCAAGCTACTTCGGAAACTGAAGCACTGCCGCAAGACCAGAGCTTGCGAATTTGACTTCATAGTGACAATGAGTCTTCCACTCACCGACAAGAATAATCAAAATATTGAGCGCCGCCCATGGATTAAACAAAAGAATCGAAATGGCAATGACACCGATCGCCTGCAAACACGAATTTTCATAAGGGCTTCAGCTAAAAACAATGAAAATGAAGAAATGAAGAATCACTCAAATGAAGAATCTCCACATAAAATAGCGCCACCAGCATGAAATCCCGAATTTAAGGTAAGAAGAGGGTATCGAGTATGTGGCTTTCCCACAATGTTTCAAATTAGGTCTAAATTTTCTTACAAATCCCCCTCCTCTTTTGAAGCTTACCGTAAAAGATTTGAATTCTACACCATATTCACTTGAACAGATTTTAGCACTGAATACGGTTAGGTCTAAGGCGTTCAATTTCTGGCTCTTTGTCACGATACTATGCTAAAGACATGCGTAAAATTCGTCGTTTTTTTCCTATGCGAAGCAGTAAGCGATGTACCTTAGTGACACGGAACAGTGAGTGGATAGTTTCAAAATACACAAAAAAAAGAATTCAGTTTGATGAGTTGAAAACAACGAATAGACAAAGCCTCTAAGCAAAGAAAGAGCCTATTCGCCATTTTAAAAACTCACCGTCAAAAGATTGCCGTTCAGATGAAGGTACTGCTCCCAAAACGTGAACGCGATTCCTTGGGGGAAGTTAGGAAGACCTTCCTCAACGAAACGATCGCAAGTGGATCTGATCTCCTTTAAAAACCACATTTACAGTATGCTCATAAAACATATTATGAGAAGTTTGAATTAAAGTGGAAGCCCCACATCCAACCAACCTTGATCATTTCAATGATGACTGGTGTATCAGTGAGCCCAGTCAAATAGAAAGGTATTTGCGAGTACGCCAGTGGTTCAGCTGGTGGGACCAGCAGTGGTGCTTTCTTGTCGGTGATGGACCATTTCGGAGGAGTCGGATAGAAAGACGCTTGGGACACGTAATACCTAAGTCGGAATAGAGTAAGTGAATGAAAACAAAAAAAAAACATTATAAATGTCCAAAGCGAAAAAGCTTACATCATGTTATCCTGATTGTACCATGCTGTTAAATAATTGTAGAAACCGTCATTGTTTATAGTTTGCGTGCCGTCAACCAATCGTACCTTACCAACCTATAAAAAATCGCTATGATACCGCACAAGAGAGATTCTGTCAAAGTGTTTTTTTGACTCCTACGCTCCAAATGATTAGTATAAACAGTGCTCACCCTTCCTTCGCACTGATACTTCTGACCGACACTACAGATGAGGCGGTGGGCAATCTCAGCATCTTCACTGACGTTACCTTTCAGTTCACCGTCCGTCAGATTGAACCTAAAAGAGAGAAGCGATATATTCCAAGGGCAAAGAAGGAGCAGTATTTCTATGTAAATCGCTTCGTGTCATGCTACAGTAAGCCAACACTTCTTATACAGTATTCAATCAAAGCATTGGCCAAGACTTTGGTGAAAAACGTCAACCGCGATTCTCTTATCCTTGAATCAAAATGCACCTACTTGATTGAGAAATCAACCTGTCCTTAATCATTATATCTTAACAGCACGCGCATTAATCGAATTACAGTAGTGTAAAGAGAAGTTCACTCACTTTCCCAGTGCGAGTTCATCGTCATAGGCCTTCTGAATGCTAGCGAGCCAGTCCCGCATCATTCCAAGCCAGTACTTCTCCGAAGGCTCGCCCGATTTCGTTTTTATCACGAACTTGGATGACGCTGCAATCAATTAATTATGCCTTGTCTAGGGATCACTATAAAATTCAACATGCCATAAAGAATGAGCGAAACACTTCTCTGCGTAACTACGCTTTACAAATCAGGTACAAACGAACCTATAGCTCTCCGATACTTGTCAATTCGTTGCTGTTGCACGGCATAATCAATATTCGGTCCTTTGATCACAGCGAACATTGGATAAAAACTAGAAAAAAAAATTAAAAATTAACAAGAGTCGCCCAATTTTTTTCTACGCAATTTTGATCTCAAATGGATCTCACCACTTTACAATTCCAGGTTCATATTAAGGACAGTCTAAAAAGAAACGTTCCGAAATCCAAACCTAAAGTACTTATCCCTTGCTTGGAGAAATTTGGCTGGTGCAGTGTGTTCCGGCAGAACATCGCTGAGTTCGAGTCCAATAGCTGCTCTTTGCATTCCACTTACAGCTAGGACTAGTAGTGCGAAAGAGCCGCTCAGAACACCTATCTGTAATCACAAAACTTCACTAGAAGGTGGAAAAGTAAAAAAGAGCAACCTAAAATTTCAAATAGATGTTTGTTAAACCTACCTTCACACATTTCCTATTTATGAATGGAATGTAATAGTTCCGAATAAGTGAGTGAAGAGAAAGAGATTCTGGTTCAGGCTCTTCTTCTACGTCTTTGTATGAGATGATCCGCGGAATGGGCTCACCAATTGTGCGCTTCTCCTTTAAAGCAATCATTATGGTCCCAAAAAATCAAATCTCCTGGGCTGAATCCTAAGGACGGAAGCACGAATTTTCCCACCTGGAAGTGCGGCTTAGTTATCATTGAATATGCCTCTTGCCGAGTCTCACCCACAAGGCAGCAGAACACATCACGCATGCCGGCTTTTCGCCGTCGCAAGTCGATCGAAATTATTGCCTGAAAAAAAGAAAGTAGCTGTATTCGGTGAATACCTTCAGTAAGTAAGAGCACGGTGTAAACTTCAAATTCTCTTCTTCAACACAATATCTACTTACGGGATACAGTGTAAGGATTGCGATAAAGTTGAATGTGAGCAGTATAGAGCTCTGAGCACAGAACGATCGCAGCGCAGGAATGGGCAACATAGTTCCTGAATTGAAAAGGCTTTTATTATAATCTTATGAAGTCCCGAGAAAACATGATTCCCCTTATGCTTTTTGGTGGTTTACAATATTTGAAGATGAATGAAAATTGCTCCGTCATGCAATCGCTTTTCCAGGAAGTCTTTCGGGATGGCTCAGCTGTGAACAATGAATCACCGTTAAGCTTTAAAACCTGATATCTAGAGGGGATGTCTTTCAAAATGTGGGTGGTTATAACTCTGCAAACACCAAAAACAGGCCTAAGCAATCCCTAGAGGCTTTTGTTTACTAATCCTAATGATTCATTCCTTGTTGAGTCATTGAATGAGGGGATAGGCCAGTATAGACCACGACCTTCTTCAGGCCCTACACAGAGAAATAAACGAAAATCACCTGCGAGGAATGATAGAATGTTGTTAATCGATGTGCACAATATCGACATTCCAGTTTCACGCATGAGAATACCAATTTCATGCTGATTTGTCAGTGACATCACATCATGGTAATTGTGCAACAACATAAACATGTTGTCAACACCAATACCGAGTGTAAGAAATGGCACAATCTGAAGTATGTGTAGTTAAAATTGAGACAAAAAAGGCGATCAAGTGGTTCGTCCAGAACTAACAATTACTTGCCGATCAAAACATCACGCGATTCTACTCACCTGAGTGGTGGCAGCATTGAACTCAATTCCAAACCAGGTGGCCAGTCCAAGTCCCGAAATCGAGGCGTATGTGACTGTCAGTACACCGGCTAATGCAAGTCCCATGCAAGACTGAGACGATGGAAGACATCCATCACGTTTCATTTGCGTGAAAACGGCGTACACCAACTAAAAGGATGACAATTCAAAATTTTGCAAAAAAGGAAATATTGTTACCAGTGAATATCGTATATAATCAAGTCTGACAAAGTATTGTACTCACTACATTTGTAATGGTAAAAAGCAATGATCGTGCGAATTGACAAAATGTAAAGTAATTTCTTCATACGACCGTTCTAGAGACATCTGGTCAGCGCTGCTCACAGCCACTGAACACCCTAAGATTTCAGCTTCGCAAGAAAAGAGAGCGGAATATCAGAATTTTGCTATTTTTCCAGCACATCCCATATCAAGACTAAGACTGTTAATTCAGTAATGCTCTATTCAGCATGCACAGACCCTTCGTACATCTCTTTGTCTCCCTTTTACCTACGTTCTCAGGCATATTTCCGACATTCTTGGTTTCAAAAATTCTTCGATCAAACTACCGAGATTGTTCATTTTCAACATCTCAGCGTAAGAAAACTGTTAAGTACTTACCATCAGACCATATCCAACGAGGATGATCTTATAGTTGAACTGGCAGAACTCTTCCAACATATCAGCAATCGACGTGGATGCCAGTGGGTGTATAGTACGACGCTCGAATCCCTAAAAATCATGCAGTTTGAGCATGAAATAAGCTGACAACAAAAATCCTAAGAATTTATGATATCCAACTTGGAACTTGCGTTTAAAGCCACTGTCAAATTGATTTGTTCTGACCTCTTCATCGAAGTTGGCGCGATGTTTGTAGAGCATTTGTGTGAAGTTGCGCTGCCATTGTTGAATGACTTCCTCGGCAAATTTTTCACTCCAAATGAGCTGATCCAACTCAGGTTTCGCTGATGGACGATTTCCCTGCAAACACTTTGTTGCCGTTACAGGCCTCACACAACTGTCAATTCCAATTTAGCCCTTACTTTCTGCTTATATCTGAGATACACATCATTCGGGCTGGCCACCAAGAAAACACTTTGCAAAGCGTCAGCCGACTCCATGGCCGCTCCCTTTGCTGATCTTTTTACTCCACCGAGGATCATGTCTTCGGGCCAGTGCAGAACACCCGCTGCGAAACCAGGGCAACCGCCTGACATCACTTGTGCGTAGTCAGGGAATCGAGGATATTCGGACTGAAATCACATCAATAGAAACCATGCAAAGACCGCGTCCTAATGACGGCAACGAAACATCAGAATCTAAGAAAGGAAAAACGACTATCGTATGAAACAAATAAAGGAAGCGTGAAAGCTGTGACGCAAACTCTCAGAATGCAAAATTTCCCTTCTAGACTGTAGCGAAACTTCATATTTTTCCTTGCCAATCAAGTCTCCATTCAAAATCGCATTTACTAAGTGGTTATAAGTAACTAAGATAGGCTCCAATGAGCTATTTTTGTTACAACGTTTTGTAAAAGAATTTCAATTAAGCAAAATAACAACAAAGAACAAAATTAGAGCATAGTTCTAACGTAAACAATATCGATAAAACCTACCATGACAAGAAATTCAGACCACTTATCAGGATTGTCAAACATCCATCGCATCATTGGACCACGATAAGCCTTACATTCTGAAACCAACATTCCAATAACTTACTTTTCGCATTGATTCAAGACCGATACGTACCTTCCGCGGCTGCTTTCTTAGCTTTCTCCTTACGCTGAGCTTCCTCATTTGCAGTGGATTCTGCGACTGCATCAGCAGGGTTCAATTCAGGCTTGGTCGTTGTTGTAGGACTTTCCGTGACCTCAGTATCATTCGATCGTAGAGCATCTAATGTGTCGATGTCTCTCTTTCTTCGACGTCTACTTCCCATATCTTGAATCACTTTCGATTAACATATTCAAAAGAACTAGGACCGACTACGAGTTGAAAAGAACATAGGATAACTCACTGAACAGAGAAAGAAAATCGAATTCGTAAACGTCATGGGAGAAGTCATCTGCCTCCAACGTAATGTTGTTCTTCTCCGCATAACTGCGGAAGCGGTCAAGCATGGGACAGACGTCATAATAATTTGGTGACATCTTTGGGCATTCTGGATCCAGTGGATTCATGCATGGTCTATCAAGGTAACCATGTCCTACGCCAGCCTAAAATCGAATCAACAATGAATCTCTTGAATCAAACAAGATCAAAATGTAAGTTTTTAGAGAGTAGCGAAGAAGAAGAGAAAAAGCTAAGAAAGAGAAATATTGACAACTGCAGCAACATGGAAGAATGAAAAGAGAACTTGAAATGAAATATCCTAGTTGACAAAAGAGAAAATTCGCGAAGGAAGGTAGAGTGACACCCAATTCGGGTAGAAGAAATAAACTCACGCGCTCAAAGAATGTATGATGTGAGCCCAGATTCAACATTTCGTGGATCTCATCGATGACGGCCATAGGGTCAAAATCGGTCCATTGAATATACTTCCGATTCGGAATAGATTTCAACCATGCCAAAAGTGCGAGATCTCTGCAACAAAACATGACATGTGGTGAACTTCAATAAAAACATCCCTATGAAGAAAAAATATCAAAACATGTCGGTACTAAAGGCAAAGACATACTTAGTTTCAATTGGTGGATGAGGTCCTAGTGCTTTCGCTCCTTCCCAAAAGCAGTCAATTGGTGTGATCCAAATGCATGGAACGATTCGCTCGATGACATCGGACATCTCAGCTGCAAGACCGTCCAATTCTGGCGGAGATGGCTTGAAGCAGATGTCAGACAATGACCATGACCTAAAATAATGATGCGGATAGTTTTGATATTCCAATAACTCATGCTCATAATGGGTGGTTTGCTTTTTTTCTTTCTTCAGAGAACCCCTTTTAGAGCGTGACTAAACCACACCGATCCAATCGCACCATTTGTAAATATTTACGCAAAATGGCTTGAATACTCTGAGCTGGGCGCATGTCATGTGTCTTTCGAATTAACACAGAATAACGTAAAAGTAAACTGACGCGCCATGTTTACTACTTCGACTCTCCTCGTTCGATGATCTCACAATTAAACAATCACCGCTACTTCTCCACAGTGAATACCCAGTACGAAGCTTTATTAGGTAAGTTTTAGGTTCTAAAATATCTCCGTCTCGTTACGCATTGTCTTGAATTATTCTGTTGTGGATGGCCCCTGAACGACGTGTAAACCACCAGGTAATAGCCTCATATCTACAAAGTAACAACCGTAGAGACCAACTACACTGCGTGCACTTTAACATTGAAAAAAGTTGGGGAATGATGACAACCCTCAATTCTACCCTCGTCCTTGCACAGACTAGAATGGTGGTTGCTCTCAAAAACAGCGAAGATTGGACATCATTTCTAATTCAATTGTCAAAACCCCTCCCTCAGTCGATCAAGCACATCCAAAAAGTAGCATCAGTAAAACACATAACTATCGGGAACTGACTCTTTCAAATCCCAACGTACGCAGAATACAGAGAAAAAAAGTCGTTACTCCTATTTATAAACCACGGGAAAATTAGACACCCTGTAATCAAAGCTTTTCTTTGGAACAGGATTAAGCTACCCCATTGAGAAACTAAAGCTTCTGCGGTTCGGAAAGCAGCTGTGCACTACCGCGAAACTCGAACTGAACTATTAAACAATCTATAAGCTCAATTATACCAAATCAGGTCCCGGCTGTTACAAAAACATTCGACGAGTTTAAAATTTCATACAGCCCTAAAAACGAAACGGTCGACTAGAATAGTCCAGTAAGACTGTTTCTTGAAAAAGCAGAGGAAAAATGGAACCGCAGCCCTTTACGGACTGCAACCTCTCATGGTAATCCATTTGAGAATCAAACCCGACTATTCGGAAACTTTTTCTATCATTTCTTGAACCAATCTACTTTCTACTTCTTGAAACATCATGTAAATAAGGAGTAACGGAAGGGGCAATGTAAAATAATCATTAACATCAGAACTCACACATTATGCAATTCAATGCTGAAGTTGGCAATTTCTCGCATTGTGTCCACATGCTTCAGCAAGGGATCTCGATCAAGGATGTTCTGTCCCGCGTATTCCGGCGTTTGTATGATCACTTGGTAACCGCCACCGAGTCCGTTCTCCCGAGCGATTTCCGAGCCACCATTAGAGTCATTGGAATTCATTGTTGACTTCATTCTTGATAAAAAGTTCAACTCTTCATCCAATCGGCCTCCTTCTGAATAAGGGAACAACATGAATTTTCAATCGCCTCCTCGATATGATTCACTAAACAATTGAAAAATACTACTAGTAATAATAATATAACTTACTGGCCACCCACAACTTCACAATGTCTGTTTCAATGTGCACAAATTGAAGGCCATAGCAGCAAATGGAGAACAACATCAGCACCGTAAAAATCACTGTAGCCGAATTTGCGTGCACGAAGTTACCCAGTGAAAACAACGTCTTCTGGATGAAACTTCTCATATACAACGCCCATTGGTTTCCGCTTGCTTTGCCCTGAAATAGACGCGAAATTCGGGGTGTCAATGAATTGCATGCTATTAAATGCATGGAAAACAATTAGTGGAGCATTTATTGAGATATAACACTGCGAAGCCGCAAAGAGGGATTTGGGGTAGACCCTTCCTTCAACCTTCTATAATTAAAAGCTTCGAGGCAGGCACTTCCCAGAACTAGTAGCTCCAATGCATATCATAAGATTCGTCCCTTTGGTCTGTTTGCGATCTCCCAAAACACTCTCTCACATTAAAAGCAAGTATCAGTAGTAATTTCCGCTTACATATGAAAACAATCTCTGCGGAGAGGCACGTTCCCCCACTTTTAACTTGACTTTCCCCATTCATTGAAAGATATATGGACAGCAGACTGTCACAAGGCTGCGCACCAATTATAGTCTACTGTATCTATTCAAACTCTCTTTGCCACCGATACTGGTAATTTTACGGCTATTCATGGACTGCGTCCCGGGTGTAGTGCGATGAACGTCCGTCAAGGTCAGCATTTGCATGGTTGGGTAGGTTTGAACCACCAAACCGCATAGGAGACCATAAACGAATTTTATGATTTCCGAAAACCCTTGAACTCTTTAACCGATCGCAAATGATCAAGGCAGCTGTCCTTCTGACTCATAGAGAATCGCCGAGCCGTCGAGAGCGACGACCAACCAAGAGCTATCGACTGTTTTCTATTGGTATTGGCAGGCGTAATTGAGAAAATCGTGTTATCATTAGGTGAGATTTGTTCAATTTACAGTACATATATGACATCACAAAGGACAATTTCAAATCTTGTTTACGCTATCAAAGGCTTTCGGCCCCAATTCCACCCAACCCATTCAAAATCGAATACCCTCTGCGATTGTTTTTTTACAGCAGACATAAAAAAGTAAAAGAACCTGAAATGATGTCAGAGGCTTAGAGACTCGAATGCCACTCATTTCCCTTTCAATTTCCTTGAAACAAAAAAGGCACCCTTGATAAGGCCCGACATTCAACAAGGTCTGATGCCACGGCTTGCATTCCTATCTTTAAGGGGCAAAATCAAACGGCAAAAGTGAACATTCGCGCGAACCTTGTTTGATCAAATGGTAAAGGATTGTATATTTCACAAGATTAAGCCATAATCCATTCATTACGATTACTAGTACCAGTCTACAGAAGTAATAACTGCAAGCTAGATTAGTACAACAAGAGCAAAGTACCAGCATTCCGTAAAAACGAATCCTATTTTCGATAACACCATCAAGTAATAGAAATTTCTACGACACTAGCCGATCTCTTCCCTTCGTGAAAATCGGAAATATTTCTTCCACTCACTGTGAAGAGCTGCCTTGGCAAACAAAAACTTCAAAGATCTATGCCACAAGAGTTGACATTTGCTACGAGTTCAGCTNTACTTCTTTTATGGATCTGTGAAGAGTTTCTTTGGCGAACAAAAACTTGGAAAACATATTCCACTTGAGTTTTCAGTTGTTATAGATTCAGCAGCAGACTTCCATAGGGAATTCTCGGGTATAAGGAAATTAGAATAACTCCTCTTGAAACGAAGTAAATGCCAGATGCCTCAGTATGCAAAATCGATTCATACCTGATAACTAAAAGTTGAGTCAGAAGTTGGAAAAAAACAAGGATAGGAACGAAAAGGGAAGAGGAAGGCTAATGTATATTACGAAGCCTTCTGAAGGAATTAGCCAGCCTTTTATAACTTAGCTACACAATAATTTTTCGATACCATTTCCATGGCCGACTCAGTGAGTATTATTCCACACCCCTGCGCAAGCTTTGAAAGCTACTAGCCCGAAGTTCTTCGCCCCCTCACGCGGATGTCTCATTGGAAAACGTCATCCCTTCTTCATGACCAATCCACTGCGATGTAATTAGGTTCAGATTTCAAAAGACTCGCTGCCCAACTATACACATTGCAGCTGCACAAAGGGTGAAGCCACTTTTGCTTTCATTCTTGCAAAAACAGACTAACGTATGGAATAAAACTCTTAAACTGCAAAAGGCCTGAATAGTAACAGTCTCGAACATCCCTTTTTACAACTACCTTTACTCGGAAAAGAGCAAATGCTTCCGGGAACCCTTGAATTTCGGGAGTGCTTTCGACACTCTTGCTGATGGATAAGGTTATGCCTCCTTGAAAATTGAGACGACCGATGAAATTGCCTCAATCATCAGTGACAAGAGCCTAATCTATCCTCAAAAGCGAAAGAGCGACTAAAATTGGGGAGGAAGCTCCCTCGTTATATAATGGATGGCCTAGCTTTCGTAGGACAACGTCCAACGGCCTTTTTCAAGTGTGCTGAGCATTTTTTTAAGGAACTACAAAATGAGCCCTCATGAGGTAGAAGGTACTGGCATTCTGTAGCAGTACCTTTTGAAGTTAAGTGCCACTTAATGGCACCAAAATCTCCCAAATTCTGTCAAAATTTGGATTTTTCGTCAAAGAAACAATCTGTCAACCGAACCAATCCACTAGACATCCACGTTACCTTCTGATTTATCGCAGAACGTCACGGAGAACGGAATATTTCAAATCGTGTGGCATCGCGCGAAGCAGATGGTATTTGTAATGGGCTTTGGAAATACGCTAGTGTAGGAAAAACTCCCATCACAATTAGATTCAAGTATGTTTTTCGATTCTAGCGACGCGACCCCATCATTATTATTTGAATGACTTCCCGTGCAACTATAATTCGTTTTCGGATCTGACTGGCATCTGAACACCGCCCGCCGATTGCTGGTGAGGAAAGAGGATGAGCGTTGTGACTATGAACGTTTCGCTTCGAAACATATTAATAGTAACATACATGGCTGGCCATTTGTGTTGAGTACTACCCCATAAGGTCTCAGAGACTGTATCCAAGCTACGTTTTCTCTGCATTCTACCATTGCAGCACCTCCAACGAACATTTTGTCGCCCAAATTATCAATTCAGGAAAAATCTATGAGTGAATGAGAGGCTGAAGCTATTTACGAATTGTAACATTGGTTTTTGTAGGGCCGACCTTCCATGTTTCAGGGCTCTTCAGAACAATTTGCCAAAACGGATTCCTTCGAAAAATGAAATTCGTAGTTTGTGAGGGAAAAAGACATGACTGTACCCTTTCGGAGATGGACATGTAAAAAGGGAGCAATCTATTGTATCTATATTGATTCAATGATAATCTCACGTCATCTCACCGTACTATTCAATAACTATTTATGTACGCTCCTAAACACTCCCTTCCACCGGAATATAAGAATCAAATCACCTTGCCACAGTAAATGCCCACTTAAAAGCTCATTGCTCAAATCATTAAAATAGCAGTTGCATTTGATGGCCTAATAGGTGCCTATTCCTGTGAAAAAACGCCTACTATTGGCCGCCCACATCTAACCGGTTCAGAACTCAAACCGAAACCCTCCCAGATAATCTCTACCTTGTGCCAACGCCCGGTGACTCTGCTTTCCAAAAATAGGCAAGTGTTGAAATAACAGGAAATAATGGGATGCCTCACAGACTATATATCAGGCATACTTAGGAATCATCAAACTTCGAGAGCCTACTGTTTCTATGTCCGACACTGGAATTTGTCAACGACCTCCATAGGAAGAAAAATACCCCAACGTGCACCAACCAGGCTGAGACTTTGGTTTTTTACCGTCAGGCATTCATTTCAACCAATGCATTCCTTTCATACCTTTGTCACTTCGACGTGTTCATTTCTGCGTGTCGGCCGAATTGTCTATTCGTTCAACGGAATGAGACATCAAAACACCTTTTTTCACACATTTACCATAAAATATCGGCACGACCCTATCGACTTGCAAAAGTTGTGGGCTATAACAGTCTCCTTGCAGCATTTGGCTTCTTACAAGGAACCAACTGAAAACAGATCTAATTGTGAGCCTGGTCTACTGATCCCTTTTCTAACAGCCCTTCACCTCTCAAGGCCCGTTCAGACAACTAAATTAAAGAAAGTAGTGGGATTAGATTCATCTTAGACCTATACGCAAACTATTACTCCGCTGGCAGGAAGTTTAACATGCAACTGTCCAGCTCGTTAGCGCTCGTTTATGTCCTGATTGCAATTCAGCACCAATAATTCACAACATGAAGGATTAAAAGAGATAAAACTCCCTCAGCCCACGTTTACCCGTTGAAAACATGAAGATTCTAAATAATGAGGGAAGAAGTTGATTTCTCTCGAAGCTAGAATCTTTCTCCGAACAGGGACGAGCTTGCTTTCACGAACGTGATGACGGACTAAAGGAATTCATTCGGTTATGGTCGAATATTTCAAATGAAAAATAGAGAGTATCGATTTTGTGACGTTTTCCATTTTCCGAACCACCCTCTATACGAACGTCGCCACAAATTAATCAACAATGGCTCATATTTCAGAACATCGCAGCTTTGTCCGCCGTCGCAACGTCAGGTGTTTGCTAATAGAAACATCACAGTTGTCAGCCGTCGATCAGCGACCCAACGCATATTTTTTGTTTCAAAGAATCGGAACTTTTCAGAATCGAAGAAATATTCTTTCTGTAGAGCTATGTGTTTAAAGCAAAACAATTATGGGCATTATAATAGAATACAAAACACATAAACGATTGGTGATATGCCATCTTTCTTCTTCAGAACTCTGCTCAATAAATGGTGAAACAATTTTTCCATGAGAGGCCAGTAGGCCAATCGGTCCGGTCACTAGGTCTACCACTAACGGCCTTATCAATCATTCAAACGAAATTGACACCAGTTATTGCGCACCTACTGCCATCAAAACAACGGGTGCATGCGCGAACTTAACGAACCCAGCAGCTGTCAGCAACTAGCTGATCTCACAGAACGCTGGCTATATCACCGAAACTCTTAGAAATGTAAAATTATACACCCTTAAGAGGATAGCATAAAGTCTCCTGGTGAATTCGGGATGCTTCCTTGGATTTCCCCTAGCTAACAAAAGTCAGTTTAACAATATCCAGTTGAGAGCTAAATACTATATAGATTTTCATCATTAGAAACTTATAAGGGGAAAGAAACATAAAGGAGATCACGCATAGCCATCACCGCTCGGAAAAAAAGATAATAAAGGTATACGATTCTCCTACCTCTGGACTCACGCTAAAAAAACCAAATAACAATAAAACAATAGAAAATCTTTCTTGATAAGAACTAGAGTGAGTCATCAGCTTTTAACGGCCTGTTCTTTAAACCCTCCTTCCCTCACCCACTGCTACGGCTTATTATCAGGTTGGGAGCTAGCTTCACTGCAATCAACGAATAGCGTCATTGAAAACGCTCAAAAACCTAATTACGAGGCATTTGACGCTACTTCATGTTCTTTTTCACAATTGACAGTCATTAAACCTTGCCATAAAGAGACAGAGAGATTCCGGAAACTAAACACCATGATCGACGAGGGTGCAGATTAACTCGTGGGAAGTGCGACATTCTTGAAATTCTTAACTAACGGAACTCCAAAACACTTTGCTTCCATCGCATTGGAGCGAACTGCTTAGCAAACTTTGACAGCCACTTCAAAGGGCAACAGAACGACGGACCCCATCTAATTTCAACAACGCTTTCACTTCTGATCCACTCATCAAACAGCTCCAATATTCCACTGAAGCTAGTATCAAGGACACGATTTGAAAAAAAAAAACACTCTCAAAGGGTAATCATTAAAATGAAGACAGAATTTCAAGATATTTCTAAAACGAAAACAATGCCTTGGTTGCAATAAACCCTAACCTCTAGAATCCAACACCAACAATCTGACGAGCAAGCAGGACCATTACTGTAGCCCGAAGAACCGAAGAAGAAGGTCTACAAAGGAGCTCAAGGCGTCAGTTATTGATCCGATGATCACTCGATAAGGCACTCGCACATCTTTTGAAAATATGACGTCATTAACTATTACCAGTGCTCATACAGACACACGCATTGACTCAGTTCAAAGTGAAACACGAGGACATTAACGTGAGGTTGCACCCGAGTAATCCAGAGCAAAATGAGAGAGTGGAGGAGGAAAAATGATCTTTCGAAGAGAGGTGAACAATGACAAAGTGCAGAGCCTCATCTATAAAGACCACTTAGAATCTTTCTGCAAAACTACTCTTCAAAGCCAACCCCCAAGGATCCCTACCTGTATCGCTATAAATACGCATACAGGACGCCTGCGCCATACGCACATGCAACCCTCAGAAATTGGTTAGCCTCATTTTTACAAGATGCATTGAGGACGAAATTTAATAAAGTCCATCTTCTTAATGAGCAGTTGATGCACTGTGAAGTTCGGTATAGGGAGCCCTACTTTTGCCTTATTCTCGTTTCAAGACACATCATGTGTTTATCGTCCACAAGCCAGTTTCCAGAACATTGAATTACCTATTAATTTCTGCGTGTTGCATATTCAAGTATCCCAGCAACACCACCTGCCCTACTGTTTTGACGCTATAACAACCGCGATTGGCACCTAACTCATGGACAATTACACCAAGAAACATAAACAAGAGCAGGTGAGAAACACGGAATCATAATAATGGGACTGTCAACAATAAGTGAAGCGTTTCAATGTGACACCGCGATCATACCTGACACTACGATTAAGATATTTGCGACTGCTCCTCAATAATCATAGTTTCCTGATAAACAACACTTCAGCACCATACTTTCCACCACCAGTGAAAATCGCCCTATCCTAATGATGCATACGCAAGAGACAGATTCTAGTTTCTGTTTTGACTACACATCGCCTCATAAAAAGTAATGAAATGCAAGTAAAGTACCCGCGGGCATAGTTAGCGAGTACGCTATCCGAAATACGTCCAGTAACCAAAAGAGTATGCATATATTTTAGCAGTGTACCCTCAGTACCAAGGAAAAAACGTTTTTGATGAGTTTTCACTTTTTAAAACGTCAAAGATAAAATGGAAAAGAAACGATAATAAAGCAATCGGGAATGACAAAAAGCGCACTCTTTTTATTTGTTGTAGACAGAGATCAGCATCGCACCACGAAGGTTGCTTCAGGAACTCGCGTTTCCAACGATCATTGTAGTCGTCTGAGCTTGATTTCCACACAAGGTATTTGTCCAGAAACTGAAAGTAGAGTAGTATTAAAATTGGCTTCACCTGATTATTAAACGATAAGCATCCATGACAAGTTTCGCCTCATCTATCCTGAGACAGTGACTTAATCATAGAACACCTTACCCCTCCAAAGTGAACAGATCACCCTACTTCCACCAAGCTGGTAGTGGGTCATGCAATTACAATTTGAAACCAAATTTGCTTTTATAATTTTCAAACGCAACAGTTTATCCTTCTCAAACAAATGTGCGCTAAAAACAAGCATCGAAGAGCACCACAATTAACTCAATTGTATGTCGCTATCATTACACTTGAACCCTTCCCTAAATCAATACTTGGGTGCCCATAAAAACAGCTACCCTGAATATTCACAATAATGTACTGCATCAACTAAATTGAAAAAAGTTTTTTTTTTTAATTTTCATTATACCTATATAATTATTCAAATAATGAGATATTCACCCTCTCATTCTTGCCATTTAATGATTCTTTTGCGTGGCCACTAAGGGAAGCGTAGCAATATTATCACATGCGCTTCGTCAATATTTATGCTCTCAGATCACGCGTTCGCCTAACATTCCGTGTTTATTTTTGCGGACTGCAGCCATTTAGCTTAATGATTCTCAGTGACGTGAGAACAGCTGTATCGAGAAATAACGCTTCAGGACAGCTACACTTATTAGCACAATTTGACAGCCATCCTAGATTCCTAAAAAGCAATGAGGCGGCGGGAGATTGGCACGAAAAGAAGATGCCACGAAGGAATAATTCCGCGAAAAGCTAGATGAAACTAGGGATCACAACGGGTAGAAAGAAACTATTACGGACAAGTTACGAAAATACTCACGCGTTTGAAAGCATTGCGACTGGAGACTACCTCGTTTGGAGAGTCGTAGTCGGTAGCATCAAAGTACTCCTCATCTTCCGGATCTGAAAATTCAAAGAAAATCATTACGTGAGCATTTCTCCTGAGAAAAGAACTGGCACTCTTTGCAAAAAAATGGCTGCTGCAGATCAGGTTGTAAGGCAAACAGAGGATTTGCGGTGTAGTGCATGACAGAAAAAAACGAAGATGAGGTTCTAGAGGCTTCTTCACGACTGACCCAAGATAATAAGTCAGGTATCCATTACAGTACTTTTTCTTGATATGAGGTGACAGACTGACGAGGGTGACAACGCACTAAGCAAAGCCACTTACACCAAACATGTGCAGATCATCCAAAAGTACCTCGGAGCAAAGTTTCACTTATAAACGCTTCATGATCCCTTTACCAGATGCTTGTTCAGAGATGGGTCACTGTCCAGATGATGAAAAATGAGCTCCTTCTATAAGAATTTGTCTAGCTGAGAAAAAAACTACCGTATCATATCGATATTTGTTCCAAAACATTCCTTGAACAGCTTCAGACTTTTTTCAACACATATCTTCTCTTTGAAAGCTATGAGCATGTTCGTGTCTCAGGTCTTATTCAGAAATTCAATAAAAACGTTCGGAAGCCGTGTGGAAGGTTGAGCAAGGAAAACAAAATGCAACACCAAAGCATAGCCTCAAAGTGCAAAAAGCAAAATCGATAGAGAAACCGGCAGTTCGAAATGCACTAACATAAACTTAACAAGCTTTGCAAGCCAAGATAAGTCGGGTTGCAATTGCAGAGACAAAAAACAAATACAAAAATAAAGAACTCACTAAGCCTAAGTAGATGTTGTGCAGAACGATTGGAGAGTGCCTGCACACGCTTAGCACCAGGTGGTTCCAAAAGTGTCAGCATTGAAGATACACAATTGCTAGTATAGCTGCTTTCGTCTACACACACAGGCAACGACGATGGCGCTTGTCACCTTCCCTGCCCAGCCTTTTCTCTTTCTTCCTGAAAGAAAAAGTGAAAAATCGCTGGTTTGAGATGATCAGCAGTCGACCGAACTTAACGTTAACAGCTTACATAATGAGACCCATTTCATGAAAGTGCAGTAAAATTCATGTTAAACATCAACAAAAACACAACATAAAACATAAGTCACTGGGAATAAAAGATACGGTATCAGCAGAATTTTCATTTTTCAAAAAGGGAGAATTTTCAAAAAGAAGGGTGCTGACAGTTCCCGAGAAGAAAGTAGACGAGGAAAGAAAGTAAGGTTATGAATTCATCGATGAATCGCGTAGGAGTACAAAGAAATTTTGTGGACGTAGGCAAGCCTTCACTATGGTAGCTAATGTAAATCTTTAAAATCAAGGATAAACTCTAAACACTCTTTTATTTCAATGAACTTGCAAAAAAAAGTTAGGATCATGAGAGTTATTCCTAAGCGTTTAAAAAAAATCTGATAACTTGAAAGTATGAAGATAAAACATCTTTTTTAAACAGAAAATCTTGAAAGCCGTGACCCCCTCCACCNAAAAAAAAAAACATTTAAAAAATCATCAGCAGTAGACCTTTCCAAAAAGATTCCTTATGGCGATGAATCAAAACAAATCCGTAACGATCATCGAAAAAGTTTTACTTGTTGTTCACCTCATAAACTCTCAAGGAACAATACATCTGAGAACAAAGGCTACCTTAAGGAGGTCATAACAAAAGAACAATCGGGAAAGAATTAGGTCCCGAGGAGAAGAACAGAGAACAGAACGAGATCAAAAAGTAATAAACAGCCGCGTAAGTGCGAAATGATCACACAAAAGCAGTTTCTCTCTAGACAAGTCGGACTCAATCGGATTCAGTCAGCCTCTCGGCGATAGGACCGGGTTGCCGAAAGAGTTTGACGCGAGGGCGACTCCAGATGTTTATCCGGGCGATGAGTCAGGCGAAATAAACCCATGGCGTAGAGCATAGGGCGGCGCAGCGATCGATGGGTCGTCGCTTCGTCGCCAGCGATCGTTGCCGTCTGCACGCGACTGACTGCGTTGTCAACGATTAGATGGGAGATAATTGAATTCGATGCGTAACTCAGTAAAACTGCACTGAAACCTATGAGTATACTACGCTGAGGTCGGCAAATTGGCAAAGTCGGGGGTAGCTGGCTGCAGTAAAAAAGCCTGAGAATTTGGACTGCGAGAATTTAATCCAACACGCGATATGGGATCACTACCCTGCAATGGGTCCAAACAAGGACTACGATAACTATGATCACCTATTCAGGAAGGATCACAAGAGCAAATACGGAAGAAGCGCGCGAATGCGAAAAAGCCGAGATGGCTGTGTATCGGACGTGTTTTGCACCAAGTACAACGAAATGCACGCTAAATGAATTACCCTAGTCATTAGGTTCCTGCATAATTTTTTCCCCAATTAGCCGTAACTTCGAGAATGTTCTATGCTGTACTAGAGTACAATTCAAATGAGAAGAGCTAAGTATCATCTTTATAAATCACAAAATAGTAAAAAGAAATAGGAATAGAAGTACGAATCGATCGATAGTTCGAGTGAATTGTGATTTGGAACCGCTAAATATGCAGCGGCACCACACATGAAATGCAAACATTTCCGGGTATTGGCGGTGTTCATTTCTCACCAGCAGCTGCCGGCCGGAGCCGAAGCCTTCGCGTCAGCCCGAAAAATTGCACTGCTTGTTCAAATACATTAAATCTGTCAGAAAAAAAACTATGTTCAGATGTTACTGCAGTAATCAATCAGTATTTCTGAACCAATCCACCAAGACAACGAAGGATGTGGTCATAAAATTTGGCCGTTGAAGCGTCAAAATTCAGGGAACGCTGCCCAGGCGGTCAATCAATCGGTTTGACGAGTGAACTAATATCTCGCTAATGAACACTTTTGGCATTGATTTGATATTTGAGACTTATAAATCCATACCACTAAAGGAGAAATCAGGTAAAACATGCAAGAATTCATAAATGATAAGTTACTAGAGAAACGCATGAAACAACAAAGATTAGATGAAGAAAATTTCTACTGAAAGCCACAAGGATTTGAAAATTACTCCTCTTTCTAAAACATATATGATACCAAGGTCTGCTATAAAGTTTCGTCGCATTATACGACACATACATGATTTGAGAAAACTCCGCCTACAATGGGAGGAGCGTGCACCGAAAACACTGAATCTTAAGTGAAGAAATCGTAATTCGATAACCATCAAGCCCACGAAAAAACGATGGAAGGAATAGAGATAAGCGACAGTTCAGCGAGTACGATAGGGTAAAATATGATGAAGTCATTAAAAAGAGGCGTGCAGAATGCGATCGGCTGGTATTAGTCGTTAGCGGATTGTTGAACTACGTCAAAGCTGGGATAAAAAGTGGATGTTGGTATGTTCAGAGCGTGCTGAGCAGCCAAAGTATGAATGCGCATGAAGCTCCCAACAACGAAGGAGTTGCGCTCTCAATCATGATATACTTACTGCGAAAACTCATATCTCTACGTTAAGAAGGGTAAGAGACTGACAAAATTAGAAGGAATCTGGAATAGGCTTATAGTGTGAACAGTTGCCAAAGATTCGTTGAGAGCTGGCATACTGAAAGCTTTTGGAGATTACGGGAAAGATCATACCATATATCCGTGATGGCCTGGATGTGAGAAAAGTTTGAAAAGAAATGCCAAAAGTTTTTAGGAAGAAAGATGGACGGCTGTAATCAGTTGATACTGTAGCTAACTCATTCCTGATGCTCTCGTGAAAATCGCTAACCCTAACCACTGCTGAAGTGAAGAAATATCAAAAGATTCCACAAAGGAAGGTATGGGCGGGGCCTGCACCGAAATAGGCGGGGCCGACTACTCTTCAACTTTGCGGTTTCCTTCGATATTGATTACGATTAGCAGTTTTGAAGAGAGCGTCGGAGACGAGTAAGTTACAGTGTTGAGCGATCATATGGATCGATAATCATCGAAGACACAAGTTATCGATCGAAATCGTTGACTCACTGCCACGTGACAGTTAGCGTGCCCTAGCGTGACTAACTATACTCGAGTCGATTGTATAGTGAAGTAGTCTAGTTGGGGGATAGCCGGGGCGATTCTCCAAAAAACCACCCAGTCGGTAACCATAGGAATGAATTCAAATGAATAACTGCCGCGTAACCACCCGTTGGAAAATGATGGATGAGCACTAGGGATCAGGCCTACATAAATCGTACACCACCGGTTTCTCAATAAAGAAAATTCTAGAAATCGAAGGTACTTGTTTAATATTCTTCTACAACCAAAATCATTACTAATGGGAGGTAGGTTGTGGGCATTACTCCTTATGCGGCACTTATCAGAGAATCCAAACAAGTCCATAAAGTGTAAGATATCAAGAAGCAGCAACAGCAAAGAGAAAAGAAGAAATGTGACAAGTTTGCCCTCGAAATATGCCCTTCACTCGCTGTAACCCCACTATGGCAATAATAAAAGTTTTGGGGAACAAGTTTTCGGCGTCAATTCTCTCCTTTTCGAGATACGCCCCGTATTCGACTCCCGCTTAAGTCGTAGTGGTTTTTCCGATGGGTATGGGGCCTTTACATTGGCTTGTGAAGACTGGGGCTGTGGCCTCATCAGGCCTCATCAGAAACATAAGCGCTTTTATCCTCCCAGATGAGTCTGGCATCAATTGATTGCCTCCGAAGGGGTCGAGGGCTTGCTTGATATGGGTGAGTAACGTTCCGGGATTCAATCCCCACACCATCTCTAGGATCTTAACAATAATATTACAAAAAAAGCCACTACCTCAGGGTTTACCCCTCTGGAACATGATTTACTACTAGGAACCCGTGGTTCCCTCTTTATGGTCTTTCTTTCCCGTCATTCCATCGTTTTCCATAATTTACCTCAAGCCTCAGTAAATCTATACTGCACAAGAAATGGGAGTTTAAAGCTGACCATTCAAGTAAAAATTACTTTAGAAAGAGCAGCAAAGTCATGTCATGCTCAGTCGTTTGTCAACTTCACAAAGTTCACTTCATCTTCGTCTTAAGGCCCAAGACAAAGAAGAAGTAAACCGGCTGACCTCCGTTCCGCCCTCGTTAGAACAGAAGCAGATCTAAACATCGAACAACAGTGAGGAGGAGACTACACTGACTATTTCCCTTCGTGAAGGCGTTTGAAACGAAAAAATATCTAGCTCGTTAAATCGTAATTAAATTATGGACAAATTATTTTTTTTTCAACTGAAATCCTCAGCGGAACATCGAGATTTCATGTTTTTATGAATATTGAAGCAATGTCCGTAATTTGTCATGAATCATTCCTAGGCCAAAAGATGAATAAGCCGTCAGATCTCGTTTCATACCGAACAGAGCTCTACAAATATTTCATTCCAGGAACAAGCAGTTCCTTCTGGGAAAAAGGTTGAAAAAGGAAAGGAAACTGTATGGAACAAGCAAATCGTATGTCAAT
>UZAF01019123.1:9036-26797 GCA_900617895.1 Haemonchus placei
CATTCGACCGCCACCTACCGTAAGTGGTGCATGGAGCTGCAGAAGATTTCGAAACACCATCTCGAGTGCTCGGGGTAGGGAGGCGTACATAGATATACGGTAGGTAGTGGTAAATTTTTTCAGCGAATTACTATTCCCCGCAATCCTAAATCGTGCGGGAGCTCCGTAGATGCTCAATATTGAGCCCAAAAACGTTTTGCAAGTGTTTAGGACACATTTTATGAAAAGGCAAAACGACCGCATGCACCAAGGAATCGAACCTTGATGCCATGCCTATCAGTCCATTACACTACCCGCTCGGCCACCACTGCACAGGTACGGTCTTTGCTCGGCTCGGTAATCTGTTCGTTAGTGTGGTAAAACGCAGGGAAGCATCGGTCCCGTAACTTTGTTCCCAGAATCGTTTAGCAGATTTGGAACACAGATTTGAGATCAGCGTTCGAAACCACCTACGGCGGTATACATCTCATCTTGAATGGCCACTGCGACCAAGTATCCTTCCCTTGTTAGTTTCTTTTCCATGATTTCTTTCGCAAATCTCTCTTGAAAATTTCGCAGAACGCAATTATTAATTATCTTGCACAGGAAATTCACAAGCCGAAGAGTGGGTGGGTGATCTAACAAATGTTAGAGGAGTGACCAACCAGTGTCAGCATCGAGCACAAGCATCCAATCCGTGTCCGGTAAGTAAGCTGCAGCGGCACAGTGCTTCTTGAAAAATAGCTAGAACGAAACATCTCAAAATATCCATTAACTAATCGCATTACTAGTGAAGAAATAGACATGAAAAAGAATGCAGTTTAAATAAAAACAGACTACGAAAATCCATGTGGCAAGCAGTGCATCCCACTAGATAAAAACTGTGAAAGGTTCTTCGTGGAAAAAAACTTGAATTTTTTGTGAAACTTTCCCACTTAGATAGGGTGACCGAATTTTCTCACTCTAAGTGCAGGTGTACCAATAATCAATATGTTCCAATACCTACCTCTTCCAGAAATCGACTTTGCATTTCATCAAACGGTAGGCTACACCTAATCGCCTTGAAACATTACCTAGATGACCCGTGTCAGTTGAGTATGTGTCTACTTGCGCACGAAATTACCAGTTGGGCGCCGCAATTAAAGGCACGGTTCACGATAATTTTGAGGTACAATTTTTAGGTGCTGATGTAGAGGGGTACATCGGTGACGAAGAAGGCGAGATTTTCCTGAAATTTGCCCATTTTACACGGTGCTTAGGTTTTTGGAGCAAAATTATGACCTTGCCCAAGGCTTCAACCATCGCAATCTTGAGCAACCTCTTCGGGATATACTGAATTTTGGAACAGCTGAACAGGCGGAAGTGAATTCACCGCCTATGGTTAGTAATGACGATGGGTAGTAAGTAATAAAGTCGACTTCATATATAGAACGATTTTGGAAAGTTAAGGACGTTTTTGCATCAAACTGCGAATTTCCGATCTTAGCTACGTGCAGGCCCGTAAACTTTCGGGTTCGATCATGCCTCCTTCGACAGCCCTGTAATTATCTTCGGATTTTACAGGTTGTTCCAAAATTGTGGGCGACAATTCATGGCAATGTATTTAAAGGTCTTAGGCTGAGAATGCCAGTGAAATCTGTACTCACATTTACTTGCTTCATGTGCAATAATAAGCGACAGTCACTTTGCAAGATACTCCCATTCAGCCGGTACAGAAGCCGAAGACCGTTTCCGACGGACTTTTCCATTTTTTCTCAGCAGTTTTTGAGTCTTGCTTTTTAAGGCTCCAAACTGAGATTGCAATTCCGTCAGGTTCTCTTCCAATCAGTTATCTTGCAGAAGAGTCAAGTGGCTGGGATTTCGAGAGCAGGACCGCTATTCCTCTTACTAAAAAAGTTGGGCAGCTGGCACCGGCAGCACTCCTAGGCGAGTTTGGTTCTGCGGACGGAGTATCGTCTTGCTGAAGAGAGTACGAGCTGTTTCATGAGGCGAGTCCGATGGTTTTTGTTGAAATTTACTGCACCGACGAAGTTACGGGTATGTGAAACACATTCCATCGCTTTGCTGTTCTTCCATTGTAAGAGATTGCACTTCCGATGTTTCTGTTCAGAACACGACCTTTTTATTTGCATCTTTTGTTTATACCAGTGTAAAAGTAAGGAATGATTACCGCATAAGCCGGGACAAGGTAGTTAGAAAATGTAGTTAGGGGGGGGGGGGGGGGTTGCGCATCGCTTTTATTCCACACTGAGGGCTTCGCAGAGAAAAATAGGTAGCCGACCTTACCGGTGCTTCGAGGAGCTCTAGGCAATCTAAGCCCGTGGAGGTGAGGAGTGCCAGGGTGGGGCGATTACCTAGTGCGAAAAGCTAGAACGACTTGAATATTCAATCAACTCATTTGGTTGTATAGACATACATAGCACGATGCCAGTACAGATGGAAATCACAGCTTTAAAATATCCACTTCACATTTCTCACTTAACGCCGCAGTAATTACTCTACCCCAGTAACCCAACCACCAAGTTACCGCTTCATATATAAGAAGGAAATGTAGGATAGAGTTGGGTTTTCCATATCACTACCCTTATCATAATCATAAAATTCTGTCGATGGACAGACCGACAAACCAGCAAACCGACAAACACACAAAGCGAAACACAAGTTACTGCTTTATAAATAAGAGAGATGCTATTATTCAGCATATGTTAATAATACTTGACAAGCTGGTACCTGATGCTCCCCTTACATTAAAAAAACGAATATTCCTTAGTGCGCTAAGTTCTGTATCTAGGCNGAGGATTCACAATGAAGATCGACCTTGCTGTGAAGCCAAGCAGGAGGAAGCGCACGGTGTGGACAGCATTCGATGAAATCTAGGGAGTAATGAAGAAGATGAAAATCGTTACATTTACAGAATGCGATTTTTTCATACTGGACTCCTTTGACTGGCAGGCAGGGATAGTCGAAATGATCAGAGTGTAGGCTCACGTCTGCACTTAGAGGGAGTGCGCATTCGATCCCTGCCGAGGCAACTCCGTGCCTTGCAAAGATTGCAAAAATGGTATCGGTACCAGCGTCAGGCCCAGGTTGACAGGCCGGCTGATGGAGAAAACAGTCACAACAAATATGTCTAAAGTCTCAAAGAGTACCAGTGATAAAGCTAGGACGTCACTCGGAAATGGCGCACAGGACCCCCGCCTGAGTTCTGTGGACAGCATGCGAGGGCTACCGAGCAGTAAACGATCTCGGCCAAAGAAGTTATTTCGAATAGGGACTCTAAATGTGGGATGGCTTACTGAGAGGTCCGAAAGATCGCTGATCCTATGAAGCGCAGGAACATCCAAGTCCTATGCCTTCAGGGGACCCGCTGGAAAGGAGCAAAGGCCAGAGAAATCAGAGAGGGGTGTCAGACTCTTCTACAACGGAGAAGATACGAAACGAAATGGTGTGGCCATAGCAGTGGCAGAGTCCCTGAGAAACTCTGTCTCCGCCGTTAACAGGGTCAGCAGTCGGATCAGGTGAGGTTAGACACGAAGGAGGGGCACTGTACAATAATATCAGTGTATGCACCTCAAGCCGGCTGCCCTGTCTACGAAAAGGATGGGTTCTATCTGAGCCTTGAAGTGGCCATCCGATCGGTTCCGGAGGGGGCTTCCTCACCATAGCAGGCGATCTGAATGGGCACGTCGGTAGGGGGGGGATTGGAAAGGGTGGTACATGGAGGTAGAGGTGTAGGAGTCAGAAACGAAGAAGGAAAGAGGGTCCTGGCCCTGGCCATAGCCCACGAATTGGCAGTCTGCAGCACCTTCTTCGCGAAAAAGAAGTCCCAGAGGGTAACCTACAGCAGTGAAGGGAAAAAACGAAACAAGATCGTGTGCTAGTAAGGAGGTTGTCCCTCAAAACTGTAAAGAACATCAAGGAACTGCCCGGAGAAGATCTGGCTAAACAGCACAGACCTCTTCTAGCAGATATAGCCATTAATCTTCCTAAGAAATGAAGGACAAGAACGGAACGGAGGATCTGGTGGTGGAAGAAAGTCCAAATCCCGAAGGACCGAACCAGCGGACTTGGAGAAACGCTGTGAAGGTCATCTTGCGAGGTGCAAAGGAAACGCTGGGGGAAACACGAGGTGGTTTCCGAGGGGACAAGGAAGCATGATTTTGGAATGATGAAGTCCCATGAGTTGTGAGGCAGAAGAAATCGGCTTACAAGCGCTGGCAAAGGACACGAGCTCCAAAGGACCTAGCTGCCTGCAGAACTTCCAAGAGGCCCGCCAAGGCTGCTGTCGCGAAGGCGAAGATCACGGAAATGAACGCCTTGTATGGGAAACTCGACAGTCGAGAGAAGAGAAGTTCGTCTTCTGCCTGCGTAAGCGCGTCACCGCGCCACTCAGGACATTGGGCTAGTGAAGTCCGTTAGGAACAGCAAGGGTTTAATCCTGAGGAAGCCTCGCGAGGTCAGGCGTAGGTGGAAGGAATACTTCGACGGGCTCCTTAACGAAGAATTCGCCCGTAAGAACAGCTCCCAGTTAGAGGCAACGGCTGGCCCCATCAATCTCTGGGCAGAGAATGAGGTGCATAGAGCAATGGGAAAGATGAAAGTTGGGAAGGCAACTGGTCCGGTGGAGTACCGATTGAGGCATGGAAAGCGCACGGAGAGCACGGGATAAAGTGGATAAGGTGGCTCACCCGATTCGTGAACACTGTCACCGCTAAAGGAAGAATCCCAGATGCGTGGAGTAGGAGCACTATCGTTCCAATCTTCAAGCAGAAGGGGGACGCGATGGAGTGATCCAACTACCGGGGGATCAGGTTGACTGCTCACACGATGAAACTGTACGAGCGGCCGGTTGACTCAAGATTGGGAGAATTGGTCACAAACTCACAGGTGCAGTTCGGCCTCATGCCTGAAAGGTCTACAACGGACGCCATCTTCATAGCTAGACAAATTATGGAAAAGTATCGAGAGAAGCGTAGACCCTGCTACCTAGCTTTCCTCGATCTGGAGGAGGCTTCCGACCGTCTCCCGCGACAAGTCCTCTGGAGAGTGCTCCGGAAACGAAAGGTTCCAGAACACCTGATCTCTCTGGTGAAGGACATGTACGATGGCTCCACCACAGCAATACGCACCCCACACGGCCATACCGGAGCAATAGATGTCACGGTTGGGGTACACCAGGGATCAGCTCTGAGCCCGTTCCTCTTCTTGCTCACGATGGACGTCATCACAGAAGAACTCATGGATGGACCACTGAAGCTATCGTCTACGCTGATGACACCGTTCTGATAGCGGAGAGCAAGGAAGAACTCCAGGACAAACTCCAGAATTGGCACAGGGTATTGGCGGAGATTGGCGGAGAATGGACTCCGGCTGAACGTGAATAAGACCAAGTTCATCAGCTCCGAAGAAGGCACGAAATCAGTAGTCGACGGTCGCGGGGAAGCCATCGAAAAGGTCCAGGACTTCTGCTACCTGGGGAGTGATCTAGCCACTGATGATAGCGTAGACCAGGCCGAATAAAATCCCGAATAAATACGGCATGGACGAAGTGGAGGAAATCTATCGGTGTTCTCTGCGACAGTCGGTGCTCCAGGACTCTCAAAGGTAAGGTGTATCAGGCAGTGGTCAGGCCCACGGTACTCTACGGCAGCGACTGTTGGCCCTTGAGTAAATCCCATGAAGGACAGCTCCACTTCGCTGAAATGAGAATGCTCAGATAGGCCTGCGGCTGGACGCCGCTGGATCGGGTCAGAAATGAAGACGTCAGTACGGCTGTGCAAACAGCCCCAGTTCAACTGAAGATGAGAGAGCAGCGCTTGCGATGGTTCGTGCATGTACTAAGAAGATCACAGAGCCATCCGATAAGGAAGCAATGGAGTTCGAGGCTCAAGGTAAGCGACCACGAGGAGCCCCAAAGAAGAGATGGCGGGAGTTGGTCAAGAAGGACCTTGCCGAAGCCAAGGTGACGGGAAAAGATGCCGTAGATAGAATGAAATGGAGACGGCTGACAAGAACAGCGGACCCTGCGATGGCGCGGGATTAATGCTAGAAGTAGAAGAAGTACTCCTTTGACTGGCGGCGCGGTCAAATGGAAATGCTAGTGGCACAGTCGATACAGGTGACATTTGGCATTCAATAGCACATCAACACTTTTTTTACCACAATGGCAANTTGCAAAGCAGTTTCCATGAATCCTCTATTATGAAGAAACCACGGAGAAGGGCCGAAATAAGTGGTTCGTTCAAGTGAGGGGCAAAACGAGTCATCTAAAAACTTGTTTGTATCAGCCAATTTTATAAATTGTTGTGTAAAATTGTTGAATCACTCCTTACTGATCTGTAGGTCTTCCTGCTTGAACGACAGATCGTAGAGAGTTTAACGAATTACCTTTCTACCCAATTTATTCTTTCCCTTGATATGTTTATGCTCAAGTAATTAGCCCAACCGAAAGTTTTCTTGTGAAGCGAAGTCTATTACCTGCTTGTTCAGCGAGCACTTTTTTTGTACCCTTTCATCCGTCATCAGATCCACCAATAATAGAGTGTAGTTGACTCCTTTAAGATAGCACTCTAACGACTGCTGGGCTACTCGGTAGTGCCTGAAAGGCATAAGTCGACACTGTCGGCCACTTTACCCTAAATACTATCTAATCACTTCGAGCGAACCATTTGCATACCTTTCAATTTGAATATCTAAAGTGTCCTTACGTTTGAGCTGACACTCCTTAACCCACTGACGACCATGCAGTCCACATGTGGACTGCAGTTGTATTGTTTTTTGTTTTATTCATCCATATTTCCATTTTTTGAAGTTGTTCAACGAACGAAGAATTCACCAAGGTAATGTTCTCCTTCGAAAAAACACCTCTACAATTGTAAAATTAGAAGATTTTCTAAGACCATGCTGTATGTAGTTTCATTTAGACCTGATGTAATGTTTTTAGAAGAAAAATTGTAAAAAAAATGGAAATAAAGTTAAAAAAATGGAAATGAAGTTAATAAAATTTTTTTAAACTTTATTTCCATTTTTTTTACAATTTTTCTTCTAAAAACATTACATAATGTCTGAATGAAACTACATACAGCATGTTCCTAAAAAATCTTCTAATTTTACAATTGTAAAGGTGTTTTTTCGAAGGAGTACATTACCTTGGTGAATTCTTCGTTCGTTGAACAACTTCAAAAAATGAGATATTTCTAAAAGACGGTCGTCATTAGCATTTTCGCTTTCATCAACCAAACGCAAAGCTCCCAACGGAACGCAAAAAAAGTTCCCCGAAACGATTTCTGGTAATGATTGAACTCATAATTGAATGACCACTAAAACGAATGCCGTTTCTATAATAAAAATCAATGATCACTCAATGTGGGCATTCTTACCAAACCCATTTGAAGAATCATTCCTAAAAACATATTTTTTTCATAAACTCAAAAAATGGTCATGCTGGACCATGAAGTCCACATGGGGCCAGTCGCTGGTGGACGAAAAGCGCGCCCGGCCCTCGCGGCGTTTTCCCCGCAAAACGTCGTGGTCGTCAATGAGTTAAACACTAGGCCCCCCTATCTAACAACAGTGAAACCTCACTTAAAATTGATACAAGTGAAATTTGATTGAGGTAGCGTTAGCGTGAAGGGAGCGTACAGCTTCGTGATTGATGAAAGTGGTATGTATCGTGTTCAGAAGAGGTAGTTCAGACCCGGTACACCCAGTTAGGTATTCCGCCTACACGCTTAGCGCAACCTCTATTCGTAAAGATGTGAACTAACTTCTCCATCGAGGATTTAACAAATGCAACGAATACGGTAACATTTCCGAATAGCTTCGGGCAATCGCCCATTCCCTCTCTTCTCGGATACGGTGTTCGAGCTCTCAATCTGAATTAATTCTGGGTCAAGGAAATCAAAGTACTCAGGTATCCTCTATAACTCCACGGCTGGTGTATGCGATAACATCCACTCATAGACTTGCCTGCTGATTGCTAAGCTACTTTTCACCATAGTATCAATCAATAATATCAATTAAAAACGGTAACTCTGAAACAGCAGACCATGTATGGATCCAATCGTAACAGACCGCTCTGACCAGCAAACCAGCTTCGCCCGCCAGGAGGCATAGAGGATGAATTACGTCAGCTAGCCACTCACTCTGTAATGTTTGCTGCCCTTTGACTGACTTGTCCTGCACCTTGGCTTAGAATGGCCTGAAACTGAAGGCAAGGCTTATAAGCAAAACAAAAAACGCAGATGTTAAAAATGACTTTCTTCAGGGGTGTCATAAATATATTGTTTCAAAATAACTCTTCATCAGCTTTGACTTGATGTTTTAATGACTGATGTTACTTCAGTAAACAAGTACGGGTTCGAGTCCAGTCCATGACCAAAGTTCTGCCATAGCTCGCCAACTTTGTGAGATCTTCATCTTGCAATGCGATACCCTCCCGTAAACAAAAAATTGATACAGGTATCTCTTACTTGAACTAATCAGAAAAAACACCTTCATTGAGCTACTGGTTATCGATGGACTTGATTCATCCGAAGCTCATTCAACTAAGCTTCATGATGTTGTAAAGACGCAATTCGATGATGAAGAGTCATCATCTCACATCATCTCATCCTTGAGAGCCTTTCAATAGACAAACATTACGGCATATCTTGTCAAACTAATAATTTAATGATGCCCGCAGATGTCATCCCACCCTTGGGATCTAGTTTATTGGTATCTCGCCTGGGAAAACAAAAAGCCCAAAGTTGTATATGGGCTGGTCACCTCAAGTCGTTCCATGGGCTACATACGCAAATACTAATACCATGATTCCGATACTGATAACGGAAATCGAATGCGAGGCACATACCCAGAAACGTCAATGGAATTCATCCTTCACTTTGCTTTATTTACCAATTCACGACTACACTAATTAGTTGGAAGAGGAGATAGAACCTTTTCTTTTGTAAGGCGGAAGCCACCAAACACACATACTACCGACACATCTTGTCTTGCCCCTCAGCCATGAACGGATTCTACTTGAAGGCTCAGTTCACGGTAATTTTGGGTAATCCAGATTATGATGAAAATGGAAGAGATCGAAACTAGTGCGCAGAGGTGGAGAAAGTGCGTGCATCGGGTTTCCAAAGAAAAAAAAAAGGCTTCGAAAAACCGTTAGAAAGGGGGCTGGACGACAATGGAACCAAAAAAATGAAGAAAAAAGAAAATGAGGGGGCGTCCGGACGAGCTAGACAGTGTGTTTCACTGCGCGCGTGTGGGTCCTGGTGCGAAGAACAGGCAATGATAAGCAAAAACTCATTCACCCATAAGCATAAATAAACAAAAAAAACCCTAGTAACAGCGAAAGTAGCTCACCTTTTCCAGTCTCTAGGAGTAGGAAATTAAATAAGGGATCGCGGCAGCAAAAAGAAAAACAGAGGAAAAAAGAATGTCAGAAAAACATTGCCTCATCACTCGGCGATTAGCTGATTGTGCGTTGGTCCTAAAACGAATAATAGCAATCTGTATTGTCTCGACACTCGTCTAACGTGACACCGATCGAGGGGCGGGAAAGCGAACCACTGCAGCAACGGGACTTCCACTATGCCCTGAGCGCCGAGATTGTAGGAGCGAGAGGGTCCCTTCAACCACCCATGGGGGGGCGCTGAGTATTCCTAAAGGAAGAACTCAGTAAACTTTTTTTATCGTGAATCGTGCCTTCAACTCATGTGTGCAATCAACTAACTTTGTTTGCTCCGTTCCCGTGAACGAAGTTTAGCCCTGCCCATACCATCAGTGTTTCCATCCTGTTTCGCGTACCTCCTCCAAATTTAAGTGAGTGCCCAGGTAAAAATTTTGCTTACGCCCAGCCCTTTAGGGCGCAGTTCAGTCCTTCCACTCACCATCAGTGTTCACGAACACATCGACTATCTAATAGATCCTCATGAATGTAAATGGATATGCCGATTCTCGGAATTCATGGCCTGTGATAGTATAATAATATGAAGTCTTTCCTCCATTCCACTGCACTCAGGAGCTAAGGCCCCTTTCTAACTGCAATTAACGTTGGAATGGCCCAAATACCTTTGGGTGTCTGTGAGGATCGTAACGTCAAGGCCATTTGTCGAACAACAATTATAAGGAGCATGACCTACAGTCTCACCAGCCCCTGCCACTAATTGTTCAGAAAAGTTGTGATCAGCATGGAAAACCGTTTCAGAAGCTGCCATCGACTACTCCAATGGACCAATATATGTACCCGGTTCCATCCCTCATAGCAACCGATTAATTTTCTCATCCAAGTATCGTGAATTCCCAAGCACCATACAGGGAAATTCTTGGAGCTGGGGTTAACAATCGTTCAAAAATTCAAAACTTGAAATAGTCGTAATATTGGCATGCACGTGCGAAGAAAGTGATTTGAAGAACATTGTTGTTATGAAAATTGAACAAACGTGTGAGAAGAAGCTCTGAAATGCTTCGAACGAGCTTTGCCCCCAAAGTCGGACTGACAGAGTAGGTAGCCTATCTCAACGAAGGGAAGGCGGCTACAAGGCAGTAGAGCGTTATGCAAATCTACTCTCCTATTCAAGGCAAAAACACTGCCTTTGAGGCCGTTAAGCTCAGAGTTGTTGTTTTTAGGACTCTATTTCAGGCTGAGAGAAGAAGGTAGCAGCCTATACATCGATATGTGACTTCTTAGCAAATTAACAAACTCAGAAAGCATTCGCTGGTGTATATGGGATTCGAATGAGTTAAATGTGGTGATGGCAGTGGCTAGAGCCACTGCATTCCATTTGAAAGATGTAGGAAGTACTGATTGAGTAGTCGCTTAGTAACTCCTGTCTATCTCAAGCAAGCCAAGTACTTTCATGCATCATGGTTTAACCACCTGTGGATGAAGAAGTACACCTCTTATCAATATTCTATTGGAAAATGTTATCTCGGGAATTATTGAAATGCACGCATAACTCTCAACGGGGGGGGGGGGGGGGGAAGGGGGGTGAATACGAGGAGCACGTAGTCCAACTTTGAGCGTTCGGGTAATAATGAGCTTCTCGTAGCGTAGAAAAGACCACCTGTCGACTTACGAACTTTTAGAATATTAACTAAATTATAGCCGCAACAAAAATGACCTTTGTCCTCTAGTTTTGTTTTGCGTAATGTAGTTAACCTCAAACAAAAAAGAAACTATAGCTCCCCTATAAAGAAAAATGAGTACATTCAACATCTATTTTTGGATGGTCATTAATCATACCATCTATATATCGCGAACTTAAAAAATGGAGGGGTGCAGTTTTCTTAAAAACACATCCCGTTCCTAGTCAGAACCGTAAATACGAAAGGATACGAGTGCTCCACGCAATGGTTTTTTAGATCGGAGGTCTAATTCAGTATCTGGCCCTTTTGTATGTAATGCCCATGAAAATATGTAGGCTTTGACCTATGCTAATATTCAGATTCAAGAGCACATTTTTTAGTGATCTAGAGTGGACTTGTTGAATCGAATATTCCATTTGCATCATCCTTTTTTAAGAGAATCACTGGAAAAGTGAAATTCAGTTCACGTTACTTGTTCATTCACTCCTTCCAGTCTGAAGGAGAAGGACGTTTCATCGCTGCATTTGCTTGAAATTTCACCATTTTTTCTTTCCCATTGCAAAATGCTTCAATTCGTAGCAAGGAATATAATTAGGTTAATTAATTAACAGCGGAATGTGCAACGACAAATAAACTTTCATGCACCGAATTAGCGAACTGTTGATAGTAGATTGTCGGAGATGGTAATCGGGGTAGACAGATGATCATCAACACGACACATGTAACACACACAATCGTTTGTGCCCAGAAACGACACGGTATTCGGCCGCTCAATGGCGACATGAAGCTCTGCAATAATGAAAAAAAATGCAGATTAATTTTGTTCACATGTCTATGAATGGTGCGGAAACAGTGACATTCGAGCCAGTTTACGGAAATGCAAAAGCCGGATTTCTTAGTCAGTGCTCAATTGAAATAAAAAAAAAACCTGTAGACTTGTAGAATCGGCAAACAATGCACAGCAAAAAACTCGATAAGGAATTTGCCGTGAAAATAATTGAGTCAAATAAATACAACCCATTACTTCTCCTGTATAATGGTGAAAAAAATTTAGCTGAAAGTAAAAGCCTATTCGAAACCATATAAATCGCTTTTTCTATTTTATTCGAGGAAACACTGAAAAGTTATGATTAACAACGGTTGGATAAACGTAGCGACTTCTATTATATTGCTTATATCTATGACGTGGTTTCACGAACTGCCACCTTTTTCCTTATATTGAAACTTTTCATAATTCGGTATTTGATGTCATGATGGAACAGAGTGACAACTTCGGCTCAAATCATTTGAATAAGAATTCCATATGAAGAGACCGATGTAATCTTGATTTTATAACAAAGACTGTCAATCCCTGTGACTTATATTTTAAAAGTTCTAATAGACTATTAGTCCCCATTGAGACTTACATTTTGAAAGTTCTAATGAGCCACAGTTTTCTTAGTCAACCGCAAACTATAAAATTTCTCATGCTCTGGCGAGCATACAGCGCAACGGAGAAAAGTGTGATCAACTGACCCTCTCAGTCCTAAACAATATTCAATGGTTGCATTCCAATCCATCGTGTATTAAATGGGAAACCGGGAAAGGAGTGGGATAATAGACGTCGGCCGCTGGCTTGGAAAGGATATGGTCCCCAATCTCGCTCGCGCCCTACTCCCTAGGGAAAAGAATGCTGGTGGTCGCAGGGATAGGTTATAGCTGTCAAAAATGTCTACCCTACTGCCCCCTTTCTCCATTGAGAAAACAGGACAAGTACGATTGACAATACACAACCTCCGAACCTCCTTCACGAATATACTGAAAGACTCCGTATGTAGAAACGGCACCCCATCTCACTGCTACATAAGTACACTATGGCAAAACTTGTTCTTGTATTGAATGCAACATGATACACTGCCCTATTACAAAGTACAAATAGCACAAAATGCAGTAACAGGTAATTAATTACCAGTTACCCCTTACGGATGGGGAGACGTCTCCAATTTTTAGAGACTACCGACTCACAAACTCAGAATACACTCTTTCACACACGATAAACACACACGAGCCTGAGGTCTTAGCGGCTGTCGGGATTCGGCGAACAACGCTAAAAAGTTACAGTAGTGCGGCACGTCTGTTACATTACCGCTTTCAGAGGCAGCAACTACCCATTTCACATATTAAGCTAAACCCAACCACATAAATACCTAATAAGGAGTGTATAACGGGTAGGATGGTAGAGCGCTGTTGAGCGAATTTGAATAGCATTTCGGCCTTCGAAAACACCAAATTGCAACTATGTTTTAGGACGCTTAAAAGGAATTTTGACTTAGAGAGATGGCCCGAGACTTTGCTTACGAAAGAACCTCTCACTCGTGACATCTTGACATTAAACCTGGAACTACGCTTCAAACTGCTGCAGTGCGCATTCGTGCAGGAGGACTTGACAATATTTTCCAGGAATACGCCTGCATCCTTGTAAGAAAATCATGCTCAAAAAAGGGTCTGTGAAATCCGAGAGAATCAGGTACATGCACTGGAAAGGTGTAGAAAAAACTTGAGAACAATCTTAGAAGAGAATTCCATACAAAATCAAAGAGAGTGCCTGATCATCGCATTGTATGACACATATTCCCTGATAATTATGTAACTTTGAGGAGACTCTTTTCATTTACTCGAGAAAACTGCATTTGAAAGGCTCTCTATGTCACTCGTGTGGATCGGAAAAGTTTTCGCCTCATTACTCATTTCTCCGCTACCACTCCCCTTCCCCCCCCCCCCCCCCCCCCCCCTCCCATCTTCCCCTCCCATTATTACTATCCCAACTCTCCCATAAAAAAGGAATCATCACTAGTCAATATTCTACCTTCGAGCAAAGTACTGGTAGTTTTTCAGAGCTAATCTGATTTTTATGAGAGTCATATCTTCTACAATTAGCTTTATTGCAAAGTTTGGCGCAATTTGCACGGTTGCTGAATGGATGTCTGAGTGAACAGACAGAAATGGAACATCATAATATAGGTAATAGCAATAAAAAGTAGGACGGCTTTGTAGGTACAACTTTGTGAAAATTTGGCGCATATGAGCTCAAAGATATGGTAAAATGGGCTAATGCGGAGAGGACAGTGCCCCTCTTTCATATTATGAACTATTATTTGCACACGCCCTACTATAGCCCTGCTGAGAAAACAACGGCTGCCCTTTCATATACTTGCGAACAGCAAAAAACAAGACATATTGCCAAATTTTGCGATGAAACCTAAATGAACCAGCTACAAGATCTCAATGGGATTGTGAATTTTTATGATGTTTCTCATGAATTCTTATGTGTATATATAAAAGGGAAGCCGCTTTTTTTCTACAGGTCTCCTCAAAAGCTGGAATTCTGATACAAGAAAAGTGCTTGTTCGTGGTGGATGGAGAAGATCAAACTTCATTCAACTCATGCAGTCCAATGTTGCCCCGCTGCTTCTAGAGTGTTCCACGGCTTTCACGTACATGGATCACTATATCTTTTATCGAATAGTATGGTTGCAGCTTTCTCTTGAGTTTGTTCGCTTATCACTTTTCCTCGTAATGAAATGTTGCTATGACGAACGGAACAAAGCGTATACATAGCAAAAGACCTTTCTAAATGTATCCCATACGTCGAATCTTTCGCAGCAGCGCCTACGTGATTTCTTTATCAACTTCTTAACGACTCTATTACTCGTAAAGTTGGCCACATCGATCATAGTATTATATCCTAAGTTTCTATTCATTCTCTCCTTCAGCTAAGAATAAATCAGAATAGAGATTTCGCATTGGTGAGTGCGCCCTTTCATTTTTTTTTTTTTTGAAATCAGAACAAAACAAAATGGGACAAAGACTAATGAGACAAAACCGAGTGCACAAAGCGTGGCATTGCAATTCATCTGCTTTCGAAACAATTCACAGTGTCCCTTATCTCCTTGAATCAATCAATTAAAAATTCGCTTCAACGATTATTAGACCTTTGATAGTCTTGGACACTCGTCATTTTTACCAATTGTGTATTTTGAATCGTCAGTTTTCTAATCCTCGTAGATCTTTCATACGTGTTACGGCATAGTTACAATGAGAATATGGTAATTAAAAAACGGTCATAATCATTAAAGGTTTATCAGTTACCATATTCTCATCGTAACTATGCCGTACCATGTATGAAAGTTCTATAAGAATTGAAAAACTGACGATTTAAAAAACACGAATTGGTAAAAATGACGAATGTTTAGAACCATCTAAGGTCTACTAATCGTTAAAGCAGTGCATGTACAGAAAAATCAGTAAATGAAAAATATATGCCAGAAAACTATGTCAATTTTAGTATTATGCCAACTAATGGTACAAATTTACTGTGGCTGTAGACGCGACAATTAGTCATCGAGAGCAAAAGTAAAGTACTAACTATTTCTATGACTACGAAACGCTATCGAGATTATATCTCATTGAACACAACTTTCCGAGGCTTGAATGAATTATGCAAAGACTCCACTAAGGAAGTAGAACGCTCCATCGGAAACTCTCGAGAAGAATGAAAATATGGTTGTGATGGAAAGCAGTTAACAGTGCTTTGGTCATTGTTCGAAAAGGGTTATTTATAGGATCGAACCAAGACTGAAGTGTATGGAGCCTTTTGACCACATATTCTTGGAAAAAGCCGCTATTCTGATTCCATATCTCGTCTACCACAAGTGCGTCTAAAAGTCCCTGTATTTCGCCGTTGACTAGTCTATTCAGGAAGCATCACTTCTTTGGAATCCTTTGAGGACCATAAATGTACCTAAGCGTGAATGCATCGTGGCTAACAGCAGCTAAGCAATCCAGCGAACCTTTAATTGACACAAGCGAGATATGAGCAATGCAAGTGAAATAAGTCATCTCCAGAGCCTGCGACACACCCACTGCTGAGCATATCAAGCAGTTACCATCATATCATGGCACAGAATCCAGAATCCAAACAGAGTGGCACAGTGCGTGCTGGAAATGAAAGACATGAGAAAGGTTTATTAATTACCATATTCTCATCGTAACTATGCCGTACCACGTATGAAAGTTCTAAGAGGATAAAAAAACTGACGATCGAATCGCCAAATAAAATCATAACACTTGTTGCTAGGCAGTATCGATTATAAACATGGGTAGCAATGTTCACTTATTTACCAGTAAACTGGACAGAGGTCGTTCTCATAGAGAGTCATCCACGATGGACTGACTATAAGTGGTTTCGGGCTGTTGGAACGTTTATGGCCGCGATGGGCTCATCATGGGGAAGCGATAATCGCTAAGTAACAAACCTTGGAGACGTCGTCGAGGTCGATGGTAGTCGAAGGACAAATGATGACGAATAAAATCAATCAAATATCCAAATAAATGAAGTGCCATTTGCTAATATTATTCCTTTTCGTTCAACCCCATTTTGGCTACTTTTTTATATCTGCTGGTTTCTTGAGTCCTCTTTGTGTTTCACAGATATGGCTAACTCGTTTTGTGAGATAGTCGTAGATAAAATCATTATGAACCGCCAACAACTTTCATGAGATTTTTCCTCATAAATCTGGATGTATACGTTTTTGGTAATACGGATGTGTCCTAAACGAAATCGTCAGTGTGTTAGAGAAAAGCTAACCTCCGAAAGTACTGCCCTGAATCGATACGTATTTAGATTGCTCGCCCAAGAGTGCGTTATCCCTAGCGTCATTCTTCTACTCATGTTATCTAAAGGTGATTTGGAATACTTTTCCCCTTCATTTATCGACTAGATTTGAACCAATTGCGTTGATGCCAGTCTAATTCTTTTTTATGTAAGTCACATGTAAGCGAAACTGTGAGAGAGTAATTATGCGGATAGTTGCCTGAACCACAAGAATGGAATTCTACAGTTCAGCTATTTCGCTTTTAAGGCACTGAATTGAATGAACAGTATAAGTATAACAAATAGGCCCGTAGCCATTTTGCTATTTCTTTCGGGTAATGAAAAAAAGTATCAAGGTGGAAGAAGTGTGCTGCTAGAAGACAATACAGAGCAGGTTATATTAGAGGTCCGACAAAACTCGAGAAGACAAATCAGTGAAGGCAATGATAAAATGTACCATCCCACTTATATAATCGGCTAGGTGTGTCTGTTGGTGTGATTGTGTGTGTTTGTCTGACCAGAAATTCATAACTCCTGTCCCACTGTGGTTCAACATTCAAATTTGAAAGAGAGAATGGCGATAGGATGGAAACACTGATGGTATGTAGTAGAAAGTGAGAACAATCAATAGAAATCGATAAGAAGCCTTAAAAGGCAAAAACCAAAGGACCCATAACTCCTTTTGTATTGACGATGAAGCCTTGGCACTTCGGCAGGTGGTGTAGAATGTGATGGAACCGTTAATGATTGGTGACAGGGAGTGAGAGCAAGTGATAGGGACTGATAAGAAACCATAGAAGGCGGGAGCCACTGGATCTGTAACGCACTTTCTGTTAATAATGGAATCTTGGAATTTTGACTGGTTATGTAAGATAAGACAGGATTGTATTAGGTACTCGGTGACGGGATCGAGAACGGTCGGTGCCAGGCCAGGAGCTGATAGAACTGATAAGAGCTAAAGAAAATCCTGGAAAGCGTAGAGCCACTATGATAATGGCATAAATAGTGGAGTCTCGACAATTTGGCATGTGATGTGGAGTATGGCGGGATCGTAGACGACCGATGATA
>UZAF01019124.1:5570-24287 GCA_900617895.1 Haemonchus placei
TAGTTACAGTGAAACAGGCATACAAACATACAGACATACAGAAAAACGGACATTTGTGGTTTATATATAGTAAGGATTTCAAGTAAAAAAATCTCCCCTAGGGCCTATCACGCGAGAAGAAGGTGCACAAGGAGATGTACGTCAAAAAAACTCTCCACACAGATGAACGGTTCTTAGTCATAACACTGTATTCGCTTCATGACCGCTACTTACCATCCAAGCGCGCAAGCAGATGAAAGGTTGTTGACAGGTTTCTCCCGAAACGAGGCTTCTCTTGTAGAGGTCGATGGTCTCAATTATACTGTATCATTCTTTTCAATGACACGGTCCTAGATTAAGCCCCGAAGATCCCTTACTCCTAGAGACTCGTGGCTTCCGAAGAAGCATAAGAGACGTCTGAGCGAAAAGCGGCCTACATAACTGGCAACGAGAGCGGAAACCGTTTTAGACGCCTGCTGCCGGTATGCATTCAAAGAAAGGGAAGTGTTCAACAGCTTTGTCAAAGCTGCGCCTTTTACCATTCGGGGGAGGGGGGGGGGGGGGGNCGTCTTTGTCCAGTGGGGGGGGGGGGGGGGGGGTACTTTTGTTCAAACCCAATTAGTTGATGATAGCCGACACACGTTACCCTAAGCAAATAGAATCTCTCCCAAAACCTCTTTCGTCGTCATGACCTTGACCAACCGTAGAACTTGTTACAAGATACCCTATAATTCGAGATTTCCACTGATTTTCTAGTTTTCTTCGCCACTCTTGAACTCTCCATATCAACTCTTTTGCTATGAAATTCAAAAGAAAGGGCACGGAATTACGTCAAACTGTGACTCCGATGAAAATGAGATGGAAAACCGATTAATAACCATGAAATTAATGTAATGCTGATCCGTAAATGTTTAGCTTCAAACAATCAAGGCAAGTACCGTAGTAAGGAACAAGCAAGGAACGAAAATGAATGGTTGGATGCTTTGCTTCCTAAAAATATTCACTTCCAACAATACCATCCAACTCCCACTGCTGAAGTTATATCCCCTTATTAACTGCCTTACCATACCCTACGGAAACTGAGCACAAACTCAACAATCATTTCCACACTTCGGAAGGAATGGAGGGTTACGGTGATGGCGAACGTATTGTACAATACAATACGTCTGATTTCCCCTTTTTGTCCATTTGAAATTACTGTACATCCTCAAATGAATGTCACAAATATGTCAGAAGTCACCCCCAATGATGGTGTAGCAAAACGAAAGAGGCTGCTTAGCTCCTCTCGTTCAAAGGGCAGAGAAGAAATCATCGCCGCTATGGTGATATAACGACTCCGGCGCGCTATTTTTTGAGGGGTTACTTACCGCCTACCTGATGGTAGAGATGGACGTTTTCGACAATTTGCCTGTATTGAAGGTCCCACAGCAACATCTCGGACATAGTAATAAATGAATAATAAGCAGTGATCAGACCAAAGTATCCAAGACCTCAGAGAACCAAGGATCCCGCTCGATCCTTGGCGCCTGGATCCCTCAGTGATAGCGAATGGTAAGGCCATGCAGGACGCGACAAGGCATATCCAGCCCTACCATAAATGAACTCAAACAATAAATATACTTTATTATTGTAAATATACATTAATACATCAACGAGCATCTATTCCAGCCCTTCTTGTGATATACTAAACGATCTGTAATATGTTAACGCTATCGAGTTTTTTTTTCCTCTGAATTAATACAGTGCAAGCTCGGTTAAGTTAGTAATGTACATGAACATGAATGATGTAGATCTTTCGCCGCGAATTAAGGCAAATTAATTTTTTATGAATTGTACAAAATAGCCCTTGGCAGCCATTACTGATCGACTTCGTATCCAAATCGTGTATCTGAAAAATGAAGGAAAAATTCCACTGCAACTGCCTGAATAGTTGTTGGCTTACCTCGCTGCCCACTTATAAGTCAAGTTCCTACCAGTATCCGTAATCTTACCGATGGAGTCGAACACCTGAACTAGTTGTGGAAGCTACGCTGATACAAGAAAAACATTAAGAGCAAGGGGGCTAGAACGAACATCGGCATCGAGATCACAATTCCTTGGATCGTTGTGAGTAAGCAGTTGAATGTCGTTGGCCTTTGCATATTCCACCAATTCCGCCGGTACCTAACAAAACAATGATAGACCAGCGAAGAATTGCGCCTTTTGTTTTCGATCATGTTATACAACTAGGTGAAAGAGACTTGCGCCACTTCTGACGATATTATGTAATCCGATTTGCGTCAAAAGGACTCGAAACGAGGCCGAAAAAATAAGATTTCATTCACGAAATATGGGCCGGCTCTCACATGTTTTAATGCTTCCAAATGCTTCAATTGCTTGTATTGGTTTTACAGCTTCAAAAAAATATATTTAAAAACGAAAAAAAGGAAAAAAAATTATTTATGCGATTTCCCACGCATACAACGGTCGCGCAATCCTTTCGCAAGATCTCGACTATTGCATGTGTTGGAAATCGCAAATTCGCACCCGTTTATGGCGCGTGCTACAATGGAAGGAAATGGTACAATGAATTTCTTCTTTTTGAAACGATATTAAGCGCAATGTGCCTAGACAGAACTGTGAGAAAAATGGCGATCTCGGCTTTTCAACAAACCGATGAAAATGTCACAGCCAACTACGAAAGTCCCTATAGACATTCACGGCATCAGAGGAAAAAAATCTCGTTAGGGGTGGCATTTCTGAAGATATTTCACATTCTTTCCCCCTAAGTAGAGACGAGTGACAAACGAAATGATTTCGAAATGACAAATGATTTCCAAAGAAAGTACTTTTGTACCAAGTGAATGTCTTACTGTGTCTATGAAATTCCGGTTGTTTCGAAACACTACCACGCAATAAGCAAAGGACGACAAACTTTAGTTCTGACTGATGGTAAAATAAGGCAGAATTAGCTAACGCTTTGAAAAACGCACAGTTGTCTCAAGAAGATAGTGAAATCGTTTGAAAACATATGCTATATCTCTATCGAAAACGAATTCACGAATTATCTGGAGGAAAACAATTCATTTGTAAGAAGTGAACGTTCTATTGGCTCTGTAAATTGGCTGAATGAAGAATAAATTAGATAAACAAACTCACAGCACAACATCCATCAATGCTGTAATGGTCTATTGTTGGTTTGTGCTCTTTTGCATCCTCACATATTAATCGTAATCGGTCAACATCGAGATCCGATACTCCTGAACCACAAAAGTACCACGGATCTCGTCATTTTCCACACACATTTACCATTAGAATTCTCAACAATGCAGATGCAACATACCCACTGAATGAACCAAATCTCTATCAACTAGACTTTCCACAACAGCCCAAATAGGACGCACTTTTTCTAACCATTCGCTATCAGATAAATCCTCAAATGCAAAAATCAAATAAAAAATTGTGAATAAAATAAAAGTCAAAATCAAAAAATAAACCTTCAAGAAAAGTTTTGATGGGCGTCAAGAAAAAATAAATCGAACATTATTACTTTGGGGGTATTTCGCAGCTGCCTACAAGTTTCAGAGTCAGAAAACATGGCGTACCGTCGATTCATCATAAGGAAAAGACACAATAAGCTGCGATAACGTCCCCATCTTGAGCGTGTCTAAGGTGACTTGAACAGCATTTTCTACGTCATTCGCCGAAAACGTAGAAAGACAGACCTGACAGGCAAGCAATTAGTACAGATGAAAAAAACATCATGCCTAACATCACTAACTTTGAGTGAAGTTTTCACATCGTTTTTTGGGTGCTGTAAGATTTCTGTAGTTGGCGAGAAAACACCTTCTGTTATGCGGAATACAGTGTTCTGTGCAGCCAAGTGCTTGAACGCAGTGGCGATTTCAGCAGCCGAGTTTTTATGACGTCGAGTTACAAGCTGAAAAAAGAAGAGTATAAAATGGAATACATGAAAAACATTTGTAACATACAAAACTGGGAATATTTAGTGTTCGACTGCTTTGCGTACTCGCAATAACCAAAACAAAAACAGCAACACAAAAATTAACTTTAATATGTACTCATATTGGATATACCGCTTCCGAAACCCAGCAGATCACGAAAAGAAATCGGAAAAACAGTGAAGAAGAGCGGGTTACAACTGGACAGAAGCGCTTTGCGTAGAGGCCACTACTATTGACGCGCGTACTCTACTGTTTATAACGAGCTCCTAGCCCAGGGCTTACTCAAAATGTGGAGGCGAAGAGTAACAGCTAAGCACGCAGTCACAAAAAGCAGTAACCTTGTAGGACCATCGCGGAAGTGCGCAAAGATTTGACAGTTAAAGAAATCCAGAAGCAGCGAGGTAAGCTTATCAACATCATATACAGATACGTCAGAAAGCTCAGAAAGCCTAGACTTAACTTAATAAACATATCATACAAACGTTAGACGAAACACAGCACACATCATTCTCAAGAAAAATGACCAGTTCAGTCGTCTGTGCTATTTTAAATGTCGCAACTTCACTTTAAAAAAGAATAAGTTGGAGTTGCTATCTAGCAGCAATCACTTCATCAAAAAAATGAACTTCTTCAGTACTAACGATACCAAGAGCAAATTACGTGCTGAGTCGAAGAAAAGAAGCCTTAAATGGCCATATTCGAGGTGAAAACCTCTGAAACATATCCAAAAACTTCATAGAGGAAACAACCAACCTCTATGTAATTGTTGAGATTGCCAGTGTGAACAGTGAAGGAGTTACCGGACGTTATCGGAGGCATAGAACTCTGCGAAAGACGAAAGTAATTTGTGGACTTATCGTGAGGAAATGAAAAATATCGCGAAAACCAAACTAACAAAGTACAATGAGAAAAGGAAATGAGCTGCCCGAAACAATAAGAATAGATGAAGATCAACAAGTTATATGAGGCAACGTACAGTATAACGAGGAACACTGAAATTCTGACCAAAGAGCACAAGATACGACCACAGAGTAGCGGGATAACGAAACTCTTTATGAACCCTTCCCCGAAACGCTCCCGAGAAAACATGGCTATATAAATAAGGAGGCAATGCGTATTGCATAATGGCTGAGAAGCATCAATGGGAACAACGATGAAAGGTTGGGCGAGAATTCAAAGAAAGGGAAAGCACGAAGCAAGATAGAGGCGGAAAAACAGACAAGAAAGACAAGGTAGAACAAGCCATGATAAAGTCAAGAGACAAGGTTTTCCGGCGTCTATTCATCCCATTAGGGATGCGATCTTCATTAAATTCTCGCAAGTTCTCGTTTTGAAAGCTTATGTCGTCTATAAATTGATTTGTGAATGCACTACGATTGCTCTTACATCACCCCAAATCAGCTGATTTCTGAGGGGCAAGGATTGGTTGATTTGTGCTGATACCAATCGAGATTTAAGGGGATGTCACCTTAGTAAGTCTTCCCCTTTTCATCTAGCTACCCCTTTTATGGAAAGAACGTTTACCCCCACAATCAATTTTAGCAGTGTTCTGACAGATCGAATTGAGACTCAGTCACTCCAAATGCCCACGTCCAGCTGAGGCGATGTAGTAAAGGTAAGAATTTGGATGTTCAGAGATAATTAAATTAGCTGTAAACTTCTGACAAATGAGTCCTCACAAAGAAGCAGGTTCAAGACAACATATTCTCTGATATATGGAAAAAACAGCCCCTTAGGGTTCCTGCTCCATCCCCGACATAAATGTGGTTCGTAGGATGACATATTACAACAGGAAACAAGGAGAAATGGATAGATAAGCAGATTAGAGTGCAAATCAGCACCGATGGAGGAAACAGAATGATTATGTACTAGGTTGACAAGAAAGATCTTCGATAAGAAACTCGGAGCGGGACAATTTGGTATAACAATGGGAACATGATAGCAAGGGTGACAACTTTTTTGACCAATCCCTGGGTAATCAACATATGAGCAAACAAGGCCACCCACATGCGCTTTCACAACTAACTTTGGCCACAAAGTGGACAACACCAGAGCCGTCATCTTCTACGAGTGACGGCAAGAAAAAAGTGCGAATGCTTTTTTTGCCACTTATCGACCAACAGATGGTTGAAGCCCTTCGCTGTATAGGATACTCCTCTTCGAGTAACAGGAAATCCTCTGAGGTGAGTTTGATGGAACATAAAGGACTGATTCACTATGAGTCGCTGGATTCGGAAGGGAAATTCACAAATATTGCCAACATCGATAAACCCAGTAGTGGCCAGCCAGATAGGGAAGGATGTCAAAAGCCACCGCAAGTAAAGCAGCAACAGCACGACGNACGACGGGCGTCGAAATTTCGCTTCGCAGACCCACCAAAAACACGCCCACCCCTCCCGGTTACAGATTGCTCAACTCTACGGTCTTGAATTTCCTGATTACAATTTGTTCCGACAGTTCAAGCATTACTTCGACGAAAAGAGTTACTGACTTGTGCTATTTTAAAAATGGTAGTCGGCAGCTTTCTTTTGGACCACAGCCATTTGACTTCCAAACCAAAGCATCAGTGAATTGCTCAGAGGAAGAGAAAACACTTTTGACCTCTCGAATGGATGTATTTTTGATAGCTGGTCTATTTGAGAAACCCTTGTAATTCATTTTTAAGAAGTAGTTTTGTCAAAGAACTATCTTGTCAACCTACTAAAGTAGACGTGACATAGTTGTTACCCCAATATTACCAAGTTACGCCGATGTAAGAGAGTGAAAGCAGGAGCAAAAGGGTTCAAAATGATGAGGAGAAGAGGAGGACTGAGAAAAGGGAAAACACCGAGAGACTCCAGAGTAAACACAACGACCACCGGTAGTACGCGAGACCGAAAAAAGTAAACGAGGCGAAAACGGCGAAAGTTTTCGAGCAAGAGATAAGGAGCAGACGGCTAGGGGAAAGATACTGGGAATACTTAAAGAAACATTACTTTGATGAGCAATGAGGTAACTGCGTGAATCGGCAACTACAGCTGGCAATCACATACGAAAACCGGATATTAAGATTATTATACGAGCGGTGACTCAGCTTATCAACACCAATACTTCTGGAATTGCTGGAATGTAAACAAGCAGGGCGATTACTAGTAACTCAATGCAGACATGGGGATTCCACAGAATCTCTATACAGACAGGGCCAAAACCAATCCGTTTTAGCTGTTCACATACACAGATACATACATATACATACACACCACACACAAAAGAAGGTATTTATTGGAAGGATTCAAATCCATGACTTTGCGATCGTAAGGAACGTTTACACTGTACGGCATCAGCCACCTGACCTGTAGGCCCTTCCCCCGCCTCCCGTGCGCCTTTGAATTTCAGCGAAAACAAGAAGGAAGTTATAATCGCTACGTTATACAGAAGTTCTTTATGATTTCGTGCAAAGGACGGATTCTGAAGTCGAGTCGAATTGAAGATCCAGTCGGAAAACATTAACGACAGTATAGACCGCCCGTTGCAAACTGATGTACACAGTATGTAATCAGTTAAACCGTCACGAAATTACATCAATGACAGCATGACAGAATGACATTATGAATGAAAAAAGAACGAATTGGTGATACGAACCGGACTTTGTTTAGGTACATGCGAGGGAACGAATATTATATCATGTGGCGCTGTCATAGCTCGCCACATTCCTTGCAGAAGAAACCTGGTAGGAATGAACCCATCCTTCGCAATCGAATGATATCATTCCATTAGGCAAATATCAAGTTGACTTGATGACAAGAATAGACCACGAGAATAAATTTTCAGTAAATGATTAGCCAGCAGCTATTTTCCATAAAAAAGGCCAATGTCATCAAGCTGTAGACGTGGGCTGCTTCAAGACTTTTGTCATCGTTTCCTGTGGAGATAAAAACGCCATCGAGTGAGCAAAGACTATCAAACAGTCGTCGTAGGCTAGTCGGCGAAATGATGACAGAACGCCGCGCTCTGGCAGTAGGGGAGACTATTGATGGAATTCTTCTGAGCGCTCTGACCAAAGCACGTCTTTATAATAGATTGCGGGACATGATATGAAAATTACTGACTGAATCACTAGTCGAGAAAAAGATGAAGAAATAAAGGCGAAGGGGCATACGGAAATGCTGCAGTTCCAGTTGAATAAGTGAAAGGCACCGAGATGTAATCGATTGTTCGCTTTCGAGGAGAAACCTTATGAGTCGACCAAAGATCCCGGCCTGGGCAGACAATCGTGGCGTTCACTGCTGTTCTCCTGAGCAGTAACTCTGTCAAGCTAGGGCTAGAAGTGCTCATAAACTCACTGCCTATACCGAAACTCAAAGAAATTACCGAAATTAAGAATAAATTCAAGGGAAACTTGTGAGACTCGCCCATAACATCATTTCGGTAAAGTTGAATGGCATGGAGGGCCTTACTACAACAAGAAAATCCCTTCAAAATAGACTCAAGCTGTTATATTCGCGCTAAAACGAGCCAAAGTAATTTCAAGGTTTAAATAGGAATGCTATGCTACTCCAACATTGTCCAGAGAAATGTAGAAAGCAGTTTTATACCTCAGCCGGCTCTACGTCCCTATTACCTTTGAAAACACTATACAAAGACTTCCGCACCCTTTCTTTGCATCGAAACCTAATGAGACTCCAAAGATTCAGAGTTTGCATTTGTTTTGAGCATGCAAACATTGTGTCTATCCAATCCTTCCTTCGAATATATGCTAAATGGAGCATAAGCAAAAAATCAAAGAGATCATTGCCACTGGGGTGGCATATAAAACGCAATGGATGGAAATGTTTTTTCAAAGAGCACAAATGAATGTAAGGCTACTGCTGATGCATGCACGACTTTTTCAGAAAATTATACTTTGCTGAAAAGAGCGACCTGTGGATCCCTTAAAAGTTTTACAGAATGAAAAGCTGCATTGACGCTTTCCCATGGTAAAAACGATTAAGCAGATCGTATCTCTCTGTTTTGAGCACGCCGTAGCACCCATTGAAAGTTTGCAAATTAAGAAAAGACTCGAAAGCGAAAGAGAGGCATCCTTTGGGAACAAACAAGAAAGGAAGACAGGAAGCAACTTATAGTTCCTCACACTTTTTCTGTGATATTGCGTACATTGCGCCAATACCGTATGTTACGACTAACTTTATTCGTTTCGTTGGTTGCCTGCATTATTTGCAATATATCTTTTTCACCATTTTTCAATATTCGCTGGTTTGTTATTGTATTTTCTCTGCACTGCATGTTTCACTTTGCCATCGTCTGGTATGCTGTCACGCTAATGTTAGGAGAGATGAGCGGTTTTAGATGTAGCATCGACGTGAACGAACTAATGTTGTCGATGTTTACCATTCCCGTGTTTCGGTGCGACTGCTATATATGTCGGAATGAATATCAGTTTATTAGTATCAAAGCGATTCAGAGATCAGTCCGGTCGTGGGTCGTGAATAGGAAGGAGCAGGGCCCAGAGACGACGTCCGCGGGAGGCGAGGTGGAGGTCCAGGCTCGGACCAAGTCCNCTTGGTAGATCGTCGAGCGTCCCCCCTCATGTCGTTCTGCGCGAGCCTTAAATACATCGGATGAGTCAGCTGTCGAGGCCTCACCCGCTCTCTCACCTCCCAGTCTTTAAGCTTCTACTCAGTCATCGTCACCCCGTAAGAAACCCATTGAAGGAAAGAATAGTTCACCTATAATTACTGGTACTACACATGAACTTCACTCTCCCTTACAACGAAGAAGAGGTGGACGTTGTGCAATGAAGAATGGAGAAATTAAAGGGATACAGTTCGTTCATTTATGGAATTTTTTCGCGAGATTAATAAACATTCTTCTACTGGTCCTGTATTGACACACAGTTACTGCCATTGCCTCTATACGAGGTTCATACTCGGATAACTTGCCGTCTTTCCGATCTTTGCCGTTCATTCACGCGACTTTTGTTGAGGAATTCTCTTTCTCACAGTCCGATCAGCCAAATATGAGGTTTCTGGTCCAGGGCGCGGCCCGCCTTAGCGTCAGTCTGAATCATGGAGAGACTGGGTGGCGGTCTTGTTACTGCCCTCGTGCTTCCATTTCCGCCTTGCCATGCTTCAATTTGAGTCGCATCGTCAAAGATTTAAACTTTGAAGCAGTGATCAGAAGAGAGATACACTCCCAGTGGCTGGAATCCAAAGTTCCACCAGAAACTTGTCAATGGCCCGCAACTCTGGGCACTCTTATCGTCATTTAAGTCGTCGGCCATCTTCTCTTGTCATTATCACAATCTGAGAAGGTACTTTGGCTCGGAACCCCCATCAGTCATTGATACGTGGTGTCAAGAAGGACCATCAAAAAGCGTGCTACGCACTATCGCGAGCAACAGTAAGGGTGAGATGCCTTCCACCCTTTCGCGACCTTTGTGACCTTTGCCTACGATGAAATTAGTGGGAGGTACATTGGTTATTTCTAACCTAAGTTGTTTGGTTATTTCTAACTTAAGTTAGTACGAGGGTGGCGGTTCTTCCGTCTCAGCGACGGATTTCAATTGGAGCAGCCCCATGCCTCTTCGATCAATACCACTGAAAGTTTGCTAGTCCAGTCAAAGAATCTTGCAGTTTCTGTTGAAGCGCTTGAGCGAGCGAGCCACTTATGCTTCGGCTCTGACAAAGGCGAAACTGCCGAAACGTCGACCTAACAAATAATTTCAATCCTGAAGGGCTCGAAGACGAAGCATTCTGGCTTAACTACATGCCAAGATTGCAAGAAGGTCGAACATGGACTAAGGGTAAGAGGTTAACTGTTAAATTGATTACATTTTTTCCTAGTCTTTACTATTACTCTCATTCATTTCTACTATTATTTTCATTCACTGTACTACTATTTTATTGTCATACCTGAGCCACTCTAAATTTTTGGTGCATCTGTTCACAAACCTCTTTGAGTTGAACTGAACAGAGTTCTTCTACCTTTCAAATAAACAAGCAAGAACGAACACTTCACTGCCATTCACGTTGTGGTCCTATCGAGAAACCTGCCAAATTCAAAATAAGTTAAGTATTTGATTAGAAGAACATTGATCCAGTTTCACAAAAGACCAACTAACGATAGCGCAACGACGCTTAGAATTTGGTCATGGATCATCGCTATACGGGTTATACAACGAAAGTGGATTGATCCATGACGAAGAGGCGAGGGAGGAGAATGATCGTTCAACGGTATTCAGAATTCTTCATGGTTTGATTGATCTCAAATCTGGAGAGTTCCTTAAATTATATCAGTCATCAACACGGGGTCAACCACTGTAAATTCTTCGTAGTCTATAATCTTCCGTGAGTAGCAACTTCTTCACTTTTAGAGTTGGATCTGATTTCTTAAAAGTTACGTAAAAGTGCCGTGTTCCATTGTAGGTTTCAAAAGACTATTAGATAGAAATCTTACTCTCGCTAATTAGGTTTTTGTTACGCGTACCAGATATTCACTTTTATCCAATCGCATGCATTCTGTTGTTTCTCTTCTTCCTAGTGTTCTTGGACTTGTTCATTTTTATTTTTCTTTTCCTTCTTATGGATGTTTCGCCCCATTACATGTGTGCTGCATGTAATAAAACTTGAAATTGAATTTGAGTGTTGGAGCGTACACTGAGCAAATGAGTCTCTATCCAAACTGCAGAGAGTTTACATGCAGGGTTTCACTGGTTTAACACTTAGATCATTGTCTTGACACGTATTGGTGGCTGTCTTGACAGGTATAGGTTGCCACGTTGCACGTTAAAACATGCCCTCTTCATCTCATACCAGTCTGTCTACCTGTTTCCACACGTCACCAGACAGGAACTCTTCACTTTTGAAATGGACAAATTATTAATCTGAATAAACAATAAACTACGCAATAACACTAATCGAGTAAGTAATAGAATGCTTCTTATTCATGATGGTCATCATGCAGCGAAAGTAGATTTACTCACAACCGAGAGTTCTACGAAGAATGCAGTTCTGCGATAGCGGTACCGAAGAGCGGCAAAAGATAAATAAGCTTGGGCACAGAAAACCAGAGACTCTGTAATAAAATTAAGGATGTCTCACCACCGTAGCTGAACTACATACTACTCTGGCTGATCTGGACAACCACCAAAAGATGTCGCCTCTCGAAAATATACTAAGAATTGTCGACGAAAAGATTGATCCCTTATTCAACGTCGCCGATTAGTCTAGTGGGCGATAGGATGGGATTGAGGCAGCCCACAGCCTCTAATCGACCGATCTGCTTTGAAATAACTGCATATTTTTCCTGAAAATGAGGCATGCATCAGTGTGGCCGTTGCCCGCGATACCCGTACACGGTATCGAGGGCGGTGCGGGCACTTGAAATGGGTCGGTGTATCAGATGCTAAATGATTCACATGATTTACATCAAAATGATTTGGCGCCACCCGCCCTGCTTACAAGATGCCCAAATTTTTTTCTGCCTACCAAAAAGGCACAAAACAACTACTAGGCAACCAAACGGCTGAGGCGCAACTGATCACGCGAGAATTCAGTTATGAAAGTCAACATGTCAGTATGGACAGAAAAAACCGCATCGGTGGGGTCTTACCGAAGAAGAAGTGCCCTTGAAGTTCAAAACACCGAGGGGTCGAGGGTGACCAGATTACTGTAGGTGAACTGGGGATCAGGAGTTACGGGGTTGCAGGAGCAATTATGCCTGAGGAAAGAAAAGGCGCGGGTAGAACCGTATAAAAGGGGACCCTCGAAATGAAGAGGTCGTCGTCACTCGCTTTTTTCTGTCTCCAGCCGCCAGCCGTCTGCCCCCACGGAGTTGTGGTGGACCCCCACGTAGCACCCTTAGTGAATGCTGTGGGCCGAATCTCTGTAGTTCCTGAGCTAGGTAACTTCAAGAAGGCCTAAGTGGCCGATTCTTCTGCGGTTGACCTTGCAAAGAGTCGTTGATACTATTATTAAAACTGATCGAGATATGAGGATGTAACGCCAGTGCAAAATCCAATAGTGTTTCTCCGATGACGCACCATCATGTTTCAGGGCGTGGTTTCGCAGCTATGGCGAAGGTTGAGGTGGCGTGGATCAAAGATTGCAGCTAGCGTCCATCTTTCCACCCTGGGATGATATCCTAACCCTCCCAGTACATCTAAAGCCTCTTGCTCGCTGAAGATCTTTCCCTTTTGTAACTCATATATAGATACTGTTAGTATCCCAGCTCCTTTCGATGATCCTAACTCGTATGATGCCTCAAAGATACCTTATTAAAAATCAAGGGGTGCTGACGCGAGAAAATCCTAGCAATTGTACCCTCCGCTGGGCGCGTTTACTTTTTGAACTTATCGCGCTTCGCGGCTGAATCGTGATCTTATTGGGGTATATAAACCCCTCGACTACTGTTATGTTCAGTTTATTCACTAGTATAAACCCTCTGCCTTCTGCTTGCTGCCTACAGAAGCAACAATTGCCGATCAGTAAGGACTTATGGGTACCCTGGCCCAGATTCTCTCTCTGATGCATGACCAAATGAAACGCCATTAGAATATGCTGATTTTCACGCAGAAGCAGCAGAATGAGACCTCCGACCCCTTTCTCCGCACCTTCGACATGCGGATGAATGAATGGAGCGAATCCCGCAGCTGCGAAGTACAGTATCTTCGACACCCTCTGCCGACGCATAGACAAATTCAGGTTCGATGAGGAAAGCAGAATAAGGTTTGATATTACGTACAATCATTACAGATACCTCTTCGACGGGGACAGTATGGAACTGAGGAACGAGAAACGGCACGTTAATTGGTGAGCCGCTTTGGACAAAAACCACACCAGCTGCTTTCCGGTTCAATTGCGCCGAGATCGCGACAGAACTGTCATGGGACAGTGTCATTGCCACCACTGCTATTCGACCTCGTTTCATCGACGGCTCGAATGCTTCGAAATCAGGTACGATCACCAGTGCTCCAACAGCTAGGATACGCAAAGTTGTGCTACTTTGTATCTAACAAATACTAACGAACCCTCTATTCACGTTCACGTTGTGGTCCACAAACTTGCCAAATTCAAACCAAGTTAAGCGTGCAAAGAAAAGAACTTCGACCCATTTTTATAGAAGACCATTTATCTCTAGCGCAACGATGCTTAAAAATTTGGTCTTGCGCTATAGGGAACACACAACGAGAGTAGTTGCCCATGGCGAAGATTTACAAAGAATGCAGATCTGCGATAGCGCTACTGATGTACAGAATCGAAAAGAGAACAAATTCTGGTGCATCGGCTGAATGAGTATTCCAATATTTCTCATTTCATTAGTCAAGTCTGAGTAAACCTCTAAGAAATCACCGTTTGAACGCAATAACCTTGAATAAGTCCAAATAAGTGGCTTTAAAAGTATCTCGGAACTTTCGAAAGGAGAAAAAATAAAGGAGTGCCCCTCATCTTTCCCAAAAATCTGTTGGGTTCGATGCAAAAACGCTTGGCACTTTCTCGACATATGCAGGTCGCGCGCGGAGAAAATAATTCCGAAGGTGACGATAATGCGACGAATACTCAAAAGCAGTTAATTTGATTGCTGGATGAGCTCTAATCGTCAGGTCTAGCGGAGACGGTCTGCAATCACTCGTTGACAGATTGACAGATCAGGAAAGAATATAATGAGGCAAAACAGAAAGTAACAAAAAGGATCCGCCTAACAAAATTTACGGGGAGGGTAGCTCGTGCCCACGAAGTGATTTATGTGCTGGAAGCAATGCGAACACAGAACAGACAAAAGCTTAAAAATTAGGATCAGAGCTGGTCATCGAGCCTCACAAAAGCGAAATGTATGGCATTAAAAGGTAAAAATCAGCAGCCGCATTGTAGGAAACCATGACGCGGATGACTCTGATGCGCTGCTGTCAGAAGATTGGTCGGATAATAACCCATGCGACAGGAAAGATGTATTCAAATTAGCAGAAAGGTGGGGGCCAGCGAGTAACAAGTGGTGGCGACTGAGGAAAAGAAGCGGCCGTCGTTTCTAGCATTCTATTAGCAGCGGTAACGACTGTCAACGAAACTTGGAAGAGAGCAGCGAAAGCGATAACAAGGCTTGCGCGACCGAAGCTCGGCATGACCAAGGCTGGACGGCGAAAGTTCGATAATAGTTCGGCTGTGGACTGACCATGTCAGAAATAAATTCCATGAAAAGAAAAGCAGTACCACGCATTACTTATCGAAAAGACAGCTGACAACTGGCAACACTATCAGATAGCGAAGGCCGTTGCTTCTGAGAAGGCAGCTCACTATGCCGATCTTAATAGGAAACTCGAGTCTCGTTATGGTAAGCGGTACGTTTACCAATTCGCAAAGACCCGCAACCGCCAGACCGAGGATATAGAAAAGTTCTTTGGCATAAATGACGTGGACGATCACCTCTTGGTGGACCGCAGGCAAACACTGAAACGATGGCAAGAGTACCTCGCAAACATCTCAACAGTCGAACTCGCTCATCGCACCTTCCCCTGGTCTCCGCCAGTACACGGTCCCGTTCAGAAGATAACCGTGGATGAAACCATTACGGCTTTGAAGAAGATGAAATCAGTCAAAGCAGTTGGTCCTGAGGACTTAGCGGTGGATTTGTGGAAATCGAAATTCTGGAATCCTGCAGGATGGTTGACGGAATTCTTCAACCAGGTCGTTCAAGAGAAGAAGGTGCCTGAGAGCTGGCAACAGAGCACGACAATTCTTATGTGGAAGAAGAAGGGCAGTACTGGGGACTACACTTGCTACCGTTCAATTCGCTTGGTCTCGCGCAGCATGAAAATCTTTTAGCGAATTGTAGACAGCCGTATCCGTGACCACTAACAAGTGTGGTTTCGTGGTGGTGGTAGCACCATCGATGCCATACACGCCACTCGCCTTCTTCTAGAAGAGCATCGCGAGAAACGAAGACCGGTACATTTTGCCTTTCTAGACTTGGAGGAGGCTTTCGATCGCGTTCCACGTGACGTTATATGGTGTGCCTTACGACAGCATGGCGTTCCTGAAGAGCTCATCGAGTGCGTACGCATCCTCTACTCTAGTCCAAGGAGCCGAACGGGCGGGCATATCGGAGGATTTTCCCATCTCCGTTGGAGTACACCAAGGCTCTGCATTGTCCCCACTATTATTTGTTGTCGTCATGGATACCATCACAAAAGATCTTCAGAAGCCTGCTCCATGAACTATTCTTTATGCCAATAACGTGATGCTCGCCAGCGAAGACGAAGGCGAGCTTGGGCAACAGATGCAAGCCTGGTCCGACCGTCTGGCTAGGCTCGGACTTAGGTTGAACGTCAAGAAGACTGAATACTTGACCTTCGATCCGAGCCAACCAGGCTCTATCAAGATCAATGGTACTGAGTTCACACGGACAACAACATTCAAGTACCTCGCATCGCCTATAGCGTCTGACGGCACCTAGTTTTCGAAACGAATTCTCGCGTGAATACAGCGTTCGATGATCGGCGTACTCTGCATGTCTGAGCGTCTCAAACCCAAGATCTAAAGAAACGTCATCCGACCGGTCGCAATTTATGGCGCTGAATGCTGGCGCGCAACCAAAGAAGTTGAAGCCCGTCTCATTGTGATGAAGACCAAGATGCTGCGTGGGACGGCCGGAGTAACACGCTTAGACCGCATAAGTAATGACGCCATCAGGAAGCTGTTCGGTGTAGCCTCCATTGTTGATAAAATGCACGAAGCCCGTCTACGATGGTATAGTCATGTTCTTCGCGCAAAGAACGACAGAGTCCGTAAGATCGGTCTCAGCCTTGACTCCGGAAAGGGGCCTAGAGGACGTCCAAAGCGGCGGTGGCTCGATACGTTGTACGAAGATCTTGAAGCGGCTAACATCCACCTTGACCAAGCGTTCAATTGGGAGAAGTCGCGACAACATATCAAAAAAGCGGACCCCGCCTACAAGCGGGACAAACGCTAAAGAAGGAGAGGAAGAGAACAAGAGGAAAGATGTATTCAGCCGTACGCTGGAACCGAGCCAGCTACAAAACCCAAGACTCTACGCGACAATGAAGAATTTCCGGAGTTTTAGTCAGCTTTTAAATGCTTGTGTTCGAAACAAGGTGTCAAGAACAACGGAGAGAATGTTACTCTCGATAGACAACCATTGGGGAGAAGCTGAAGTGAGGTGAAAGGCATTGAATTGATCCCAAAAAAGTACATTTAGATGAAGGAAGCTAATGAAAAAATATTGGAACAAATTCAATGGCAGAACGAAATTATTTCAGAGCCTAATATTCAATATGCGTCCAGCACCAAACAATGCGAATGCAAGCAACTTTGAATTCGACAGTCTCGAATCGTTGACAATCCAAATTTGTCCTACAGGTCAAGACCTCCGTTCAGTAGTACAGGACGCACTGAACAGAGAATATTCTAAAGAGTTTACCAAACAGCGTAGTCAAAAACGTACTGATCGCAGCCTAAGAGAGTAAAGAGATGAAAATAAAAGACATAATGGAAGAAATACAGAATTAGATAGAAGCCAAGAGAAACGTAGAATCAGGGTTTCGTAACTTTTCTAACTACGACCGCTCTGTAAAGAAGGACAGGTCCTACAGGAATCAACTGGAACAGAATCTGAAGGTGTGCACATTTAACTTCATCAGAGGCAGTTCCGATCAAAGATAGCTGAAATGGTCGATGTTCGCGTGCTTAGAAAGATAGCTCAAAAACCATAGAGTCTGATGACCTCCCTTGCCATCGGGCTCCTTGGGCGTATCCAGCATTGTTATTTGTAGCATCCTAGCAAACACCCAGAAGGGTACCTATCTCTCCAGCAAGGATGCCGTACATCTCTTTGGAAAAGGCAGCTGTAGGTATCATGACCCCATTAACAATACTATGTATTCAATGGTATCCTACTTCATGGCGGCGTGTCTCGATTATGGATGATCGGGCTAGCAAGATCAATCTTGAAAAAGGTCAGCAAGAAGAATGGTAAAAATATGGTTCCGGGAACTTCTCCCTGAAGACGGCGTCGCGCACGCCGCACCCGCCGCGTATCGCAGGACTGCGATGGCAGACTGGAGTGCGCAATTTGTGAGGTAGGGAGTCCTTCAATTATTTGAATTGGTTGACCGATTCAAATAACTCGATTCAATTCAATTCCAATGCAGTCTTTATCATCGCTTACATAGGACGAGTCATTCTAATTAATCAAGTCTAATACATAAAAATGAAAAAGAAATAGAAAGAAAAACGATCAAATCTAATAAAAAAGAAGGGCAATTAACGAAAAATTCCGCGTCGATTGGCGGGGAGGCGGGGGGAGTACGGTAGTTGCAGTGACATTTGCCGCATGCCGTAAGGGAGAATGCCGCAGTCGGGGAGAAGTTCCGTTACCCGTAAAAATATAGGCCCATATACTCAATTAGATCTATCAGCAAGGTCGTCTTATATCGAGAAATCTATAGCTTTCCAAGGGAGAGAGACTTACCTAATTATAAACCAGCATGAGTTTCTAGTCGTAATCAGCCTTGCCCACCCTCATGTCCGCAGTCCCATTGTAGCTTACCAGGGAAGGATCCCAAGTCGAAGTGGCCATTCAGAATGAGACCTACATTGCTGGACGTGTTTTAGGATGCTGAGTTCAAATCTGCTTTCCAAATTTGCCAAGCGTTTCTCCGAACGAATTTATGAGGGTGGTTTTAGGGAGCTTAGCATAAGAAAACTTAAATTACATGGATGCGCCTCCTTCCTCAACGGCGGCTTGGTGTAGGGGTAAGCGTGACGTTTCATGGGCGGGAGACTAGGGTTCGGGTTTTGTGGAG